>BDUI01003822.1:69680-83768 GCA_002335545.1 Apodemus speciosus
CCCTCTGCCTCTTTCTCTTCCTCTTGAAGCATTTGTTCAACAAGCCCCCATCTCAGCAAAATTCTTGCGGATTTTCAAACTGAATCTAGATGCATTTTTAGTTCCATTCAGTAAGTTTCACATTGTGGGGTAGGTTCCCTTTCAGTAGAGCAGAACTAGTAGAGTCTGACTAGAAACTTGCAAGGAGTCTTTGGTTCATAGAGTGCAAATTACTCATTCTTGAAACTCTGAAGGAAGTACATGGACAGTACATGAAAGGGAATGAGCTATACTGTTTTGTTTTATTTCATTTTTAGTGAGGCCCTTTGGTTTGTTTAGTGGCATTTCAATAGAAGAAAGCACAAATACTGCTTGTCTACAGTTTAAAACATGTAAATAAAYGCAATGCTTCCAAAGTATGCATTAATGTATGTATGTGTGCAAATATGTGTATATATGTACATATATATTTCAGATTTATTATTTAAAAGTCATTCAATTTTACCTTCTTTTCCCTTAGACAAACAGGTATTTAACTAGGTGTATGTGCTATATAATATATAGAGATTTTTTTTATTTTATGTGCACTTGTATTTTGCCTGCATGGTTGTCTACATGAGAGTATTGGATCTGCTAGAACTGGAGTTGTAGATAGTTGTGAGCTACCATGTGGTTGCTAGACATTGAACCTAGGAACTCTAGAAGAGCAGCCAGAGTTCTTAACCTCTCAGCCTTCTCTTCAGCTCCAGTGGTGTTTTCAAAAGGATAGACACTCTCAACTAAATGTGTAGACTTTTTGGTGAATGTTTTAAAAATGGGATCAAAATATAGCATAGGACAACAGATATATATTAAAATCAAATGACAACTTTAACAAATGGTTAGTGTCTAAGAATTCAAATTAAGCCCAAATGGTGCAAAGGGAAGAATCGATATACAGAACATCAGTGTTTAAAATTATATCATTGTTTATATTACCAGCTCTCAGTAAAGGTGGAGAGTCAAAACACTTTATTGTATTAATTATCAAAAATATATGAATACATTAACCGATTGAATGAACAAATAATCGACATAAGTAGGGAAAATCAGCTTGAGTTCAGTCAATCTCATTCTCACGCTCTCATTGTAAAGAATGAGATCTGGCTGAAGAAGTTAAAAGCTTATTGGCACAGAATCGCTCAACACAGTCAGTTAATCGTCATGCTGGTAGGCTTATGCATAAGAGATGTCAATCAACAGATTGATTTTATGCAACAAAGACAAAATGAGATTGATCTTAGAGGACAAAGAGAGAGGAAAATGATGGCTTTTTTTTAAAAAACAGAGATTTGCTCCGTTGCCTAATTTGGTCTGGAATTCAATGCATGCCGCCACTCTGGCCCTGAACTTGTACATAAGCTCCTGCCCAGCCTCCTAAGTGCTGGGTTACACCATGAACTATCTAAGTACTTGTGTTACACTGTGAATCACCTTCCAAGCTTTAAGGTTTTACTATTTTTGAAGTAAGCTAATTGTCTGTGCATTGTATGTTTGCTTCCCTCTGTCCGGCTGTCCTCACTACAGACTAAAGACACCACACCAGTATCATGACTCCTCTCTCTTGAGCTCATCCCTCCCTCCCTGAAGCTGAGTCTTTATTCAGTTTTTTGGTTCCTTGTATCTCTCCAGGAACCCACAGTATAAAAGAAATTTCCTCCCAGCTCCAAATTCAGAGGTGACCACTTATTGAGTCAGCTTCCTGTATGGGTCAGCAATGGTTCAGCCAATGAGAAGCACCCGTTTGCCAACCCAGAACCTTTCAACCCAAACTGTGAAGAGAATTCTACAACACCAAACACTGGAGTAACCATTACCTTTTCTAAGACTATCTGTAAACCTTGATGCAACTCTCCCAACCAAGATCATTTCAGGGCACTGATACACCTTCTAGCCAGGAGTGCCAAAGGACTTAACTTAGGGTAGGCCACTGGATGCACCTGTTGCAAGTTATCCCTCTACTGTTCTTAGCTCTGCTGTGCTATGGAAGGACTCTTCCTTGACCCAGTCTTCAAGTGCCCTCCATTGTGTAAGATGTATCCATCTTACCAGAATTGGATATCCCATGAATAATGCACTGTAAAAAGGGATCATTGAAGCACAACATCAGTTGAAATGGGTATCTAGCCCACAACTTATATATCTAATCTTGAAATGGAGCTGTATTTAGAGGTGTGATTGCTAAGAAAGACACAAGTGCACAGGAAGGATAAGCAGTCATGAAAAAAAGGAGAGGATATTACAATGTGTAGAAGAAGGTCAGTTGCAGTTTCTCTGAGATTTCTAAGGTTCTTAGCTTCTTATATTTTAGTGCACTCTGATAGACTGTAAATCTCTTTAGAAATGATATGGGTAGCTTTCACAATTAACTAGAGGTGAGAAAACAGAGCTAAATGTATAGGATACATCTCTGTGCCAAACACTCTACATTTATTTGAAAAGAATACCTGGAGCATGAGTGTTATTTATCTCAAAGCCCCATTACTCAGATGAGACTAATGAAGAAAATAAACTGACTTTTCAAAAATCACATTGAATATAGGGGAAAAAAATCAAAGAAAAGTCAACTCAGCTGTTTTGTTTTAAATTGGACCTGGTGTCTATTAGATGACCTTCCCTTTAAAAGTTGGTCAGTGTCATTATTATAGAACATTCTTTAGGGAAGTTTGCCCATGAGCTCTAGATATTCCCATCATAAGGGGCACAGCATAGCCTCATGTACCACATAAAATTAATGCTGTTGGTTTAATTTTGTTAACTTAAGATCAGTGGTTTTCAACCTTCCTGATGCTGCAATCCTTTAATACAGTTAGCTCCTCTTATTATGGTAACCCTAACCATAAAATTATTTTGTTGCTACTTCATAATTGTAACTTTGCTACTATTATGAATCATAATGTAAATTTTTTTGGAGATAGAGGTTTGTTGAAAGGGTTGTATCTTAGACAGGGTTTCTATTCCTGCGCAAAAACATCATGACCAAGAAACAAGTTGGGGAGAAAAGGGTTTATTCAGCTTACACTTCCACATTGCTGCTCATCACCAAAGGAAGTCAGGACTGGAACTCAAGCAGATCAAGAAGCAGGAGCTGCTGCAGAGGCCATGGAGGGAAGTTACTTACTGGCTTGCTTCCTCTGCCTTGCTCAGCTTGCTCTCTTATAGAACCCAAGAATACCAGCCCAGGCATGGCATCACCCACAATGGGCCCTCCCCTCTTGATAACTAATTTAAAAAATGCCTTACAGCTGGATCTCATGGAGGCATTTCCTCACCTGAAGCTCCTTTCTCTATGATAACTCCAACCTGTGTCAACTTGACACACAAAGCCAGCCAGTACACATCGCAACCCACAGGTTAAGAGCCACTGTGTAGGCCTTGTTAGCATGAACTTTGTAAGTTCATTTTGTTCTTCTATCTGCATAAGAAGTAAAGGCTTAAGAAGAATACTGTATTCAATTTGATCACTGTAGTAAGAATATGATTCAATACAACAAGAATCTAATGTTTTACCCACTAAAAAGTCTCCATTCATTTCAAAATCCCCAGGATCTTGAAATAATTAGCACATCAGTCTGAAACCACAGGCTTCAGGGGACTTGGCTGGTGATGATTCACCAGCATAGCAATGCAAGTCACCACAGGGGGCTGACAGTGGCTGACAGCTTCTCTCTCTTGACCCTAAGCAGAAAGCACAGGCAAGGGTAATAGGTCTAGAAGATTATAAACACTTCACGTGTATCTTCAAACTGAAACCAAAATAAATTTGGCTGGAGCTTGAGACTAATTGGAGGAGAAAATATATTTTAACCTTTGCTATTATAAATTGATTTTTAGATGAAAGAGTGAATTATTTCAAGTCTCCGTTTTTAAGTGAAAAGGTATAAAACACTTCTTTGCTAGCTTCAAAAATAGTATAGCGACAAGAAGCTAATTCACTTTAATTATCTCGGGACAGTCATCCAACATTCATTTTATATTCTCTGACACATTTTGAAATTAACATCTTCTAAATATTTTCAAATTACATACCACCATTGCTTTTCGTTTTCTTTCCTATCTTTGGTCTGTTTCTTATGGCAGAAAGTAAGGGAGAGAAGGAGCGGCTTCAATAGGAAATAGTTTGAATGTTCTGTTGACTCATCAAAAGTAGAAAATCAGGAGTAGCCCACGTTAGCCCCACTCCTCAGCAGAGGATGAATCACTTCAGCCACTAAACTCCTGTGTTAACTCTGTAATTAACTCCTACATGCCTCTTAAGCCACATGTTTCTAACCCAGGTGATTCACATACAGATCATGAGGTCAGACCCTAATAAAAGAAAACCCCAGACAACTCCATCACATTTATAACTGAATTATATTCCTTCTTAAATTTTTACTTTGAGATATTTTCTCCCGGGCTTTAAACTTCAGAAACCCTCTCCCATTTCCTTACCAACCATCATTTGTTGACCAGTGTCATCCTTGAATCAAATGTCTAGTTCTGATCCCAGGTGTCTTCTTCGGGTACAGTTATGCCCTTGTCTTGGGCTATATCCTCTTCTGATTTCTGTGGATGACTAACACTGGAAATGCCAGGACCACCCACACTGATCTAGGAACACCAGCTTTGCTTGCTGCCTGGATGTTTTGACATCCAGGAAGTTGTCACTCAAACTTATAATTACCTATTTCTTTTTAAGTTTAAATACCATGTAGCATAGAACACCACTGTAACACTCAACAGAGAAGAAAATAGGAGGATATAGATAATAACAAACTTCTGGTGGCCATCTTTGTATCCACTTCTGAACATCAAAMCGTTAAAAAAATAAATAAATAAAAAACATCGTTTCATGAAACAAGCATTCATTATCAATTCCACAGCACAGTGCCTAAGAAAAATAGTAGGTACTTGACAAATGTTTATGAAGGACATAATAAATTCTACCAAAAATAATGCTGCCAAACATAAAACATACCCATGTCTCTGCCATTCAGTTTTATAATACTGCACTTGGGAGAATAAAGGTTGCCAAATTTTTATTCTAGGAATTTTATTTAGTAAGCAGTATATTCAAAGTTAGTTCTAAATTATTGGCGGAGTTAATATAGTGTGTAAAAGATGATCGAGTCATGTTTCCTGGTTTATAATATGAGATTACTTGATCTCTCAAATGGGAGCAGGTAGAACTCACAAGGCATAGCCTAGTGTGAGGTGTTTACATCACTGGAATAACTGTATGTGAAGGGGGCTTGGGGGGGCTCCAGTTTATTTCTCTTTCTGTAACTTCTTGGCAATGCAGTAAGTGGCTTCCCCTGTGATGCAGCCCCTCTGTCACGGACTGCCTGATCGCAGGCCCAGATAACAGCGCCAATAGATCATGGAGTAAAACCCTCAAACTGGGAGCCCAACAAAGCCTGTCTCTTTGTACACTGGTTATCTCAGTTATATATTACAGGGGTACAGTAAGTACAGTAATATAAAGTGCAGGTGATTTAACTGTAGTTTGAGGGGTTTTTTTCCCAGTGAGATTTTCGTAGAAAGATCTTGTTATGAAGCCTGGATTAGCCTATCAAGTGCTCAAACTATAGATATGTGCCTCTACAACTAATCCTAATTTGAACTCTGATTATTCCAACAACATATACATTATATATATATATTATATGTAATATGTAACATAATACATCATATATATCATATATACACATACACACATACATTTGCATGCCAACAAATATATATATACACCATATAGTATATGTGCCATATATATACCACATATATGCCAACAAATATATATACATATATACATATACATATACATACACATACACATACACATACACGTATACATATACACAAACACATACACACATACACATACACACACATACACATACACATGCACATGCACATACACATACATATACATACATATATATAACAGGTTACATGCAAATGGGTACTTAATCTTATCAGTTTCATTTCACAATTGGAAACAAAAAAGCACAAGTAAGCACACACCATACATTGCGCATGAGACCATGGACCAGTGGAACTGGCTCTGTCAAATCTGAGGTAGGGATTTGTGGCAAACCACGTGGTGCTTTTGATAGTGTCAGCAACAACCTATGTTTACATTCTTAATAAGTCTATGCATTACGAACTTATTCATCAGGCATTTGATTTGTTTGTTTTGTGTTGTTAATCTCTTTCCCTTCTCTGGCTCTTAGAGATATATAGCTGAGAGTAATGTATTTAGGACTAGGAAAGTGTTTGAGGAAACCGGAAGTTAGTAACAGAGCACAATAGCGGGGGCACACCACCCACTGTGGGCCTCTGAGGTCACCACACTGCAAGCATTAGTAGTTTCAAGTATTTATGTCTAGATGGCTCTTTAAGAAGGAATAATCCTTTATGCTTTATAAAACACTGTGGCCAGCATTGTATTTTATCATAGCTATACATTCTCAACTTAGTGGTGAGCTTAACAGATTTTCTTCAGCCAATAAATTGTATGGCTTGTCTTACATGAATTGTTTTTCAAAAGAATATGTTCCTGAGGTGATTATCCTCACACAGTCTTGTAGAGATGAGCTTGTCACTGACATTATCCCGTCTTCTTTATAAGTTCTAATGATGTGTCTAGACATGCGGAAGGAAGTCAAAAAATGAAGCAATCAGCTACATAATTTGGATGGAAAATCATATTCAGCTGAAATATTGAGTTGATTGGACTGAATGAAATAAACTGCCCAGCAGTTCTGAGCAGGGCTTTTCACTGTCTGCTCAGACTTAATTCTTGTCTAGAATATAGTAATGGGTCTGGAAATTGGGGAAAATCTATGTAGTCCTTCTACATTGTTGTCAACCAGCTCATCTCAGCATAAAATGAGATGCCATCAGTCACAAGGAAATGAACCAGTTCTCCCAGCCACCATGCCTCAATCTCAGCCTATGTGTGTGTGTCCGATAGTCCCCAAATTACTGGTAGAAGCTGGCATTTGGCTTAATGTGCAGATCTGCTGAACAAGCCGATTCTGATTCTTGATTCTCAGTTTCTTCAGATATTTATAAAATAGCTATTGACTAGGCTTCGTAAAGGTAAAATGGTAACCTCAGCTTTTGGGGGACGGGTTTGGCTTGGGTGACAGGAGGGAAAGTTTCTAGGAACACTATGTAAAGATTTCTCTTGAGATAAAAAGAAAAAAACAATAAGAAAAGAAAGGAAGGAATGACGGAGGGAGGGAGGTAAGGAGGGAGGGACGGAGGAAGGGAAGGGAAGGAAAAATATCCTTCAGTCTTCTCTTCAACAAAAACTATTGCGTACCTAGCGCGGAAGCTCAGCCTCACTCAGAAATATCACAGGGAGTCAACAATGAGTAACTAGCACTGTTGAACTCTGTGAGCTAATGGAAGGAACCGGACCGCCATTGTCTGCAGGTGACAAAGACATGAGACCAGCATGCCTTCGTCATGCAAAGCTCCGCGAGTGCTGACGGGTGAAGGGCTTCTGACCAGTCGTCCAATCAGAAAGGATGGGGCTGCGTCCAGAATGCTCCATCCAGAGTGCTCCATTCAGAGTGCTCCATCCAGAATGCTCCATCCCTCCCTTCTGCTTCATCCTATGCTTATCAAGACCATGCCATACAAGACAGGGAGTCACGGCAGGGCTGCAGGGCTGACTTCCAGTGGACTGCATTGCCACCTCAGCTTGAGCTACTACCTTCTGCCTAGGAGTCAGTGGATCCTGTCTGGACAGAATGGTGTGCAGGGTTTCTAGGCTCAGGAGCCACACTGTGGTAAAATGTCCTCTCTGGGCAGTGTGAGTGTGGATCATGTGTATGATTTCGCTTTGTCTTCATAGAAATCAATTATCATAAAAGACTTTATTTTGTCCTAGAAAGACAAGATTAAAGGACCCAAAGTCTCTATTGAGTCTTTATAGGGTCTCTTTAAAGAGTCCCTATTTAGTTTTTGGTTGATGTATAAGAGGCTGCAAAACGTTGAATTTCAAAATGAAAATTGAGAATCGTGTTATAAGTTCCTTTTACAGCCAAAAACTAACCATCAAGGCACCTGGATCTCTAAAGCCAGAGGGAGAGTTTCAGGATGTCCTTGCAGTAGACCACTCTCTGAGGGGGCGACCATTCTCCAACAAGCACAATTGCAGATGCAGAGTCAGTCTGCATCTTCTAGGGAACCACCAGCTTTCTGGACTCTAAGCACACTTCGAAGGCAGTCCGAAGGAGGTTATGCAATGTACTAACTGCATATTTTGAGCTAAAGCAAACAAAAGGATTTTAGTGTCCCTTACCTCAGCTGCTCTAAGGGAATACCTGACACTGCATAAGTCATGGCAACAGGAGTTTGCCTGCCTCCTGGTTCCAGGGATCGGGAAGTCCAAGAGCATCATTCTGGTATCTATTGAGGTCCTGCTTACAGTGCCACAGCGTGCACCAGGGCAGTGGAGGATAAAAGGTAGAAACAAAAACAAGTCATTCTCTTAATAACTGACCCACTTCTGCAATAATGGCATTAATCCGTTTATGAGGGCAGCGCCCTCGCGGCATAAGCGCCTCTAAAAGGCTCTGTCTTCTAACACTGTTACAGTAGCAATTATGCTTCCATGTGAGTTCTCCAGGTGGCACAGGAAATCACCCCTGGCTAAAAACTGTATTAAGTATGCCCTGGTTATTATTATGTGTTACTAAAGCATTCTTCTCTTTTATTCAAAGGTAAAATGTAGCTGCTTGTCAATAATACACTGTAACTTTGGATAGGTTACTTTTGATAACTGCCATCAGCAGGAGCTGACCTTTAACAGCTCTTTGTATTAGGAGGTAAATTAAGTCTCCCTTCTCACTTCTGACCTCATGAAAAAGAAAGGCCTGTCAAGCCAGTGAGTGTCACATCAGAAAGAACTGCCAGGTTGTGCTATAGCCAGTGTCAGACGGTTTGCTCCATTCAAGCATCAAAGTCCTTCAAGGACTCATGTTCTTCCAAATCCTGGCATTACGTGGGGACTTAACTGACTTTGGTGGTACTGTAAAAAGTTAACAATTGTGGACCATTTGAAGTTGCGGCTTTTCCAAAATGTTACAAATGTTACAAAATGTTACAAATAGGCGAGGAAGCCTGGGGAAGCTAGCTGAGTCTACACAGCACCGGCAGCAGTTGGAGCAGTGGAGGGAAGACCGGAGGGCAGTTTCGTCAGAGTCTCTGCGTGTGTGTCTACCTGTCGCACCCGGCTTTCCAGTGTTGAAAAGCAGCACCAAGCAATGTTTGTGGCAGCAGATGGTTTGCCTCTCTCAAAATGCTCTTCAGAAAATGCAAGTCTATTTTTAATATTTCTCATAATGTTTTATTTCAGATTTTCATAATTTTATCTTCCAAAAGCATGTCAGATTGTTAAAGTTTATATAAGTTAAATATTTTAAGATTCTTTTTCATTTGTAAAATACGTAGCCAATAAGGGAAGTATCTGAAATGAGGTCATCTTTTTGAAGTCAGCACCAAATTCTGCTGTGAATTTTTATCCAGTACTGTCAGCGTCCGATCTCAGATGCAAATGCAAGCTGCTGTAATAACTTGATGTAGTCAAGCCTGCTGTGATTGCACCCACTTCAAATACACACAGACTTTTTTTTTCTTGTCATTAATCCGCAAACAATGCAGTAAAACAACCGCTTACACTGTTCATGGTGTATTAAGTATTTTAACTAATCTAGAAATGATTTAAGGTACATGGGAGAGGCTTAGAATGTGACCAAGTGGAAACACACTTGCCTAGCATGGGGGCAAACTGCAACAAAAACATAAAACAAAATACAAGTTTGTGGGCAGATACTCATAGATGGTGTGCAAACTCTGAATCCATCACATTCAAAGACTTCAAGTGTACAAAGGATCCCGGAAGTAATTTTGCATACAGAGAGATGTTTTTTATATGAAATGGATAAAAGTGAGACTATATATATATATATATATATATATATATATATATATATATATATATACTTTATTGAAAGGCAAACTAATTCAAAGTCTGTGCTAGGACTTAGGCTGGATAAGATAGACTACTACTACTATTATTCTCTCATACATTCCTTCCCAAGCAAATTTTCCCTCCCTTGGCTCCTGCCAGCACCCCTGCCCCCACCCACTGTTTCTCCCCTTCCCTTCAGGAAAGAGCAGGCTCCCAGGGATGTCAATCGACCATGGCATAACAGGTCACAATAAGACTAAGCGCATAGTCTCATAGACCACTATCTTTTAAGGTGAACAAACACCTAATGTTCATGAGTTAAAATGAAAGGATATGTCTTTGATAACAGTTTTGTAGTTATTCTTACTCATTCTGCAAATGCATATTTTTATCTGCCTTCTGTTTTTAAAAAAACACAGATGATTTCACATTAACTGTTAATATAGGAAGATATTTTGGGAACTCGAGATGAAATAAAAGGTAACATGACCTGGAAATTTAACTCCAGAGAACCTGGCTTAGTGAAGAAATAAAAAAGGAGCAAGTTAAGAGAGGAGGGAAGAGCAGAGGAAGAAGAAGAGGAAGGGAAGGGAAGGGAAGGGAAGGGAAGGGAAGGGAAGGGAAGAGAAGAGAAGAGAAGAGAAGAGAAGAGAAGAGAAGAGAAGAGAAGAGAAGAGAAGGAGGAAGAGGAAGAGGAAGAGGAAGAGGAAGAGGTGAGGGAAGGAGGAAGACCTTCCAGGCAGCTATGTGAAGTAGCAAATGCCTACGTCAGAATTTAGGACACCTGAGTGCAATCAGGTTTAGATGAAGTGTCTACCAGGGTTCTGTTTTGCAGTTGTTACTGTTACCAAACACAGACACACACACACATACACACACATACACACACACAACACACACAGTCACACATACATACACACACACACACACACACACACACACACACACACACACACACACCCCTAATATGCAAAAGTCCTGTGGTACAGGTGACGATTCTCCTATGACCCGGCATCATTCTGCCTTTGTTTTGTGAGATGAAGGCATCAGCCAATGCTCACTTAATCCCGTGCAAATCAGTCCTCCGAGTAGGAGACATGATTGTCTAGCCTGCATTTGTGTGGCTGACAGAAGTCAACTTTGATTTGCTTTCAAATTTTATTTGGAGTTTTCTGATTTTATTCTCCGAAATGAGTGATCCTCTCAGTGAATTTCTTTTGGTCTGTGTGCTTTTTAAGTGAAATGGAGCAGCACCCAATAAAAAACAAAAAACAAAAATACGAGGTGTTTTCACAGTTTTGTACTTTGTATTATAAATTATTAATGCTCAAACTTGATTAATCTAGCTGCTTTAATCAGCTTTCCACTACTATGATAAAATACCTGAGATAAGAGAAATAAAGAAAGAGAAAAGGGCTAATTTATTTTGTTCAGGATTGCAAGGGTTTCAGTCCATCAGAACCCAGGCCTTTTAGCTTTAAGCCTGTGACAGCATAGTACATTTTGCATTGGTCATAGGTATACTGTGGATATCCAGTGAGTGTATGCTAAAGAAAAGAAGAATTGATCTAGGCATAATGGGCACATGCCCGTAATCTTGGCATTTGGGAGAATCAGAAATTCAAGATCAACCTTGGCTACAGTGTGATTTCAAGGTTAGCTTAGTCTGCTTGAGATCATGTCTGAAAAGCCAAGAGGAGGAGGAGGAGGCAAAGACTCACCACGTTAAAGATAGTATATCTCTCACCTGAGTGATTTTGTCTCTTTGTCTATGAACATAGCAAGAAGATTTAAGCCCGAATCTCTTGGTAAGTTTGATGCAAATGATAATATTTCACCTATGGTCACCACCCCATTCAGTAGCTTTCCAGAACTTAGAGAACTGATACTCTGACCAACAGCTCCACATCCTCCCTACCTTCCAAATGTGCATACACCAAAAGCTTAAGTTGTGTGCCTTAAATCTTTGCAATTAATGACAATGATACTTTATTAGGAAAAAATAAAGGGAAACAAGAAAAACAAGAGGGAGAAAAGAAAAGGAAGGAATGGGAGAGCAAAGATGAGGAGGAAGGCAGGAAGAAAGGGAGAAAAGAAAAGAAATAGGGGGAAGGAAAGAAAGGCAAGGGGCTAAAGAAGAAGAGATACGGAAGAAAAGAAGGGATGGGTCAAGAGGAAAAGCCAATAGTCACTGTTGTATAATCCCTTCTAACTTTGTTTAGTGAACAGGAGTTAAGCATAACTAGAATTCCTAACCCAATAAACTAATAGTTTTAGTCAACCTAATGGCTATACGAATAGCTTATTATTAAGTACATTATTTTTTGCCCTAAAGATGAATATATAGCTATACAAATACGTAACTCAAATTTTTAGAAAGGGATATGCTAATTAGAAAAAAGTCTGGAAATATAAATATCTCAGGGAAAAACTGTTCCCAATCTGCACTGAACTCAAAGCAGTTATATGACAGTAAATTTGGCGTGTGCTGTTTTCTCACTCCAGCTTCCCAAGACCGGCCCTGTTGTCTTCTTGTCCTTTTTTCTTTGTCTAATATAACCAGCTGCTACTGTATTGCTTTATAACTCAAAACTCTCAGTAGTGTCACTCTGAAAAATTCCTAGCCAAAAATAAATAGACAGTTTTCCTGGGTGATGGTTTCCACTGATTGCCCCAGAAACAGCAGACAGATTGCTGTAAGTGGTTTTATTACACATGAAGTAAAGTAATATTTCAATAACTGGACCTGAAGATCTCTGGATGTTCTTCATTGAATGCTCTAATGTTTGAAGTTGACAGGAATGTAAGATGATTCTAGTTTTTTAAAAGGCTTTGTGACAATGGTTAAGTATAAGGCCTGGAGTTACATTGTCCAAGGTCAGGTCTGAGCACAGCTGCTGTACTTAATCTTCCCATGTCTCCTTTCCACTGTATAAAATAGGATCTCTAGTGACAGTCACGTCACAATCACAGAATCCTTGTGAGTATGAAATGGGCCCTGTAAATCAGGATAATATTTGGCATTTACTCTCATTTCTTTCTAAGATACACTAATGGTAGACAAGCCAGTTTCAAGAAGTCCAAGTGACAAGATTCTTCACTGTGAAGGACTTGGCAAATGTGGAGAATCCCACTGGGGAAAGCTCACTAGCATTTGTTGATTTCAATAGGAAATTTTTACTACTATGCCATGTATGTGGGAAGTGTTAGTTTTGGTAGATTTTAGAAAATACGTTGAGTTTTGTCTAATAAAAGTAACAGTTGTTTTGGCCCCAACTTTCCACATTCTATCTCAATAAAACATTTCTTGAAATTTTTACTTTGCTCCAATTCCCACCCCTCCCCCCAACCAACTGGATTTTCCTGCAACTTGGAGCCAAAACTTAGGCTCCTCCCATTTTTCCTCCAAGCCCAGGCACTATATATTTCAGGATGTCAAAAGTCTTTGTTGTGGCCAAGTGTGGTGGCTCACACCTTCCATCATAGCACTTGGAAACTAAAGTCAAATACACAGACAGCTCCCAGCCAGCAAGGGATACAGAATGAAATCCAATCTCAAAACAACAGCAAACAGAAATGCAGTTGGGGCTAGAGAGAAGCTCAGTTGTTAAACAGGCTCGCTGCTCTTCTAGAGGACTTAAGCTCCCTTGTCATGTGGCTCATAACTGCCCATAACTCTAGCATCGGGGATCACATGTCCTCTCCTGGCCTCTTCAGCCCCTCAGTCAAGCACACAAACCCATGTAGAAACACTAAATTATATAAATAACTAAAAATAAAAATAACATGATTTTTAAGTTTACAAAGCACCAAACACGTAACATTGCTTTTGATACTCATGAAACAGTACATGGACTTTCCAGTTTAAGAAATTGGAATTGAGAAAAATTCAAAAATTTTCCAAAGACCAGATAGATGAGCCAGTAAGTGGTTTAAAGAGGAGGAGGAGGACGAGGAAGACGAGGAGGAGGAGAGGAGGAGGAAGAAGAAGAAGAAGAGGAAGAAGAAGAAGAAGAAGAAGAAGAAGAAGAAGAAGAAGAAGAAGAAGAAGAAGAAGAAGAAGAAGAAGAAGAAGAAGAAGAAGAAGAAGAAGAAGA
>BDUI01003824.1:93842-110694 GCA_002335545.1 Apodemus speciosus
GTCGTCTCAGTCAGCAGCACCCACCAGCCGGCAGCCCACTCTAGAGTGGTCCTAAAGGAATCGGCGTGTTCCTGCTCGCCTCTGGCAGCCCACTCTAGAGTGGTCCTAAAGGAAGCGGCATGTCCTTGCTTACCTCGCCGCCGCCTCTTCTTTTCCCTGAGTAATCGCATCTGTTGTTGCTGCCATTTGATTCCAGCTTCGTCAGCTTCCAGCTCAGACTGGAAGGCAGTGACTCTCCGGGGATCCAAGCCTTCGGTTCTGGATTAGGACTCCTGAAGCGGCTGCTCCCAGCCGCCTGGTTCTTGCCTCTTTTGTGTGGAAATGGCTACTGTTGAATAAATCTCTTTTTATAACATATTATATGCATGCTATATGTAAACACATTCTCTGGGTCCTGTTCTAAATACGTTGTTTTAAAAACAATATTGTATTTTTAGCATATCGAGTATTTTCATTTGAAAATGATACATGAACACCTTTGAATGAGATCTTTGCGTTTGTGTGGATTGCTCCCAGAGACTGACTTCCTGGAAACACAAACAACAGAGTGACAGGTGCGCACATCTTTAGTCTTTGTTGTCTTTCTCTTAAACAGCTCACTCATACCCGGCCCTGGGAGCAGGGTCTTACTCCCCCGAGTGTAGTGGGTAATAGTTAATAAAGAGTTCTGCCCTGCCAGGCCTCTGCACCACTCCTTCCAAGTATCAGTAAARCATGACTTTTAAACTTGAGTAGTCAACCAAATATCTTTATGTATATAAAACTCTCAATTACATAATGCCTTTTTACAATGATAAAGTCTTATCCCGATTATCTAACCTCTCCAAAACACCAGAAATACGTGTGAAGCCATCTGGATATCCACGCCTGCTTCTCCGCCCGCCAGGCTTNTGTCAAGTAAACCTCAAAGCTGGAAACCTGCATAGTGTCCTCATCTTTAGATAGATCAATTCTTCCTGAATTAAATTAATTCAGACACTCTTAGAATAAAATATTAGAAACCTCCCAAAGTGTCATTCAGTGAAAGTTAGGCACATATGGAAGTCACAGAGCTGACTTCTTCCTTGGCTCTTAGTTGACCTATCATGCTGTGGTGYTTTGACTTAAATATCTTCATTTCCCAAGCAACTCCACTTTTTCTAGACTATCAAATCTTAGAGTAAAGCCAAGGCTCAGTGGAGCCCTCGGTGAAGTGAAGAAGCAGGCAGCTAACTCTGCTCTCCTTGGCTGCAGGTTTCCAGTGTACACAGTCAGCAGATGGACGACCTCTTCGACATCCTCATAAAGAGCGGAGGTAGGTCAGAGGCCGGACACAGGCCCAAAGGAAGCAGTGTCATACCACAGGCCTAGGACAGCCTTTCTCTAAAGCTGAATGTTGTCTGGGAAACTGAGAAACATCCAGTTTTCATCCATGGGCAGTTCTAATCCTGCTCAAGCTAGGCCATTAACCACATAACAGAGGACAGGACGCCCTGCCCTTCAGTTCCACACTGAAGGGTGGCATGACGTTAGATCCCCATAGCTGTTGCCTGGAAAAAAGGAAATACTTCTCACACATCAGAGYAGGGCCARCTCTGAACTCTGCTGATAACTGCAAAGTATGTTCTATGTACCAATCTCATGGGGTGAGAACTTTCCAGTAACTTAGCCTGGACTCCCTCTGGTTGTTCTATTAAAAATCAGAGTATGTCTAAATATAAATCATCAAGGTTAATAAAATTACTCAGTGGGTAAAGTTGCTTGCTGCCAAGCTTAATGACCTGAGTTTGATACCCGTAATCCACTTCATGGAAGAGAACTAACCCCACATGCTGTTCTCTGGCCTTCACATCAGGCTATGGTAGCATGCACATACATAAGTAATAAACTGCAGTTAAAATAAAGTAAGCCATCAGTGTACAGTGTGTTGTCTTTAAAGCAGACATTATTAGACACACACACACATACACACACACACATAAAGGCTGTCTTAGTTCATGTGTCTTTAAAAGTAAGCATAGAATCAATTTTTCAGAAACCTCCTGAGATGGTTGCAGCCCAGTGGCAGAGCACTGTAATACAAATGYCAAGTGCCATCCTGGCATAYCACATACACACGCATGTGCACACACACGTATGTGTGCACACACAAAGGTCAGATGATACCATAGTGAAGTCTTGTGGTGAGAGAAGTCTGGAGTTTGAAGTAGTAATTACTATTTTTTCATCTGTATTGAACACATCTGAGCAGATGCCCTGAGCAGAGTCYGTGGCATAGAGAAGGACATTGCTATCTGCATGTGGGTCACATGACTAAGTGAAAGTCTGCTGTGAATTGTGTTCTTTTAAAATATGTTAAACTGAAGACTTGGGAGTTAAAAAATATGTGTATATTTAAAAATCAGGCATGCAATTTTTGCTCAGTCTGATAAAGATAAGTTATTTTTCCAGTGATAATACTATGGGGCTGAAGAGAAGGTTCCGTGGTTCAATGACTGCTGTCCCCAAGGATTCAGGTTCAGTTCCCAGCACCCACATGGTGACTCACAGCTATTTGTAACTCCAGTCCTAAGACAAATCTTGCGGCCTCCATGAGCACTGCACACACATAGTACAAAGGCACACATGCAGACAAAATACCCAGATACACTGAGCTTTTAAGTTTGTGGTTTATTAATTCTTTCACCTACTGTATTCTCAGGAAAATGAGAAGGAATCTAACATGGTGGTRCACACACTTAATTCCAGGACTCAGTAGACAGAGATAGGCAGATCTCTCCAAGTTCCAAGCAGCCTGGTCCACTATTGAGTTCCAAATCAGCCAAGGCTACACATAACAAGAASTCATCTCAAAACAACAGTGAAGGAAGTTATTAAAATTCACCTAGGTGAGCACTAGTGTGTCCGTAGCAGAAGGTCTGTGGATTTGCTGGTCACCCTGTTAAGGAGTCAATATGATCGATCACGTAGGGCGATGACTCCATGCGTGTACCATGCAAGCCTGAGGACCTGAGTTGGGTTCCCCCAGATCCCACCCTCGGCCAATGTTATTGTGTAGACACAATAACATATGCTTATAATCCTGGTGTTGGGAAGGAGAGGACGATGGATCCTCGAGGCTCGCTGGCCAGCCATTGGGGCTGAATGGGCAAGCCCAGTTCAGAGATGAGCCCGCCCCCAAACAAGGGCTAAAGACATCTGCATCTATCTCTGGCTTACACAGAGAACTACAAAAATTAAACAGACTTGGACTGGAGAGGTGGTTCAACACATAAGAACACTTTCTGCTCCTTTAAAAGCAGTTTCTGCTCTTGCAGAGGGCTAGAATTCGGTTCTCACCACCCTTGTTGGATTCACAAGTACCCATAGCCCTAGCTCAGGGGATCAGACACCCTCTTCTGGACTCCATGGGTTCCTACACATAGGAGCACATTCATACACATGTATACACAGTAAAAATTAATTTTTAAGAATAAATGAAATAACAAGTTAGTACTTACTAAGCTTTTACCTAATTGACCAAAGTTCAGATAACTCAGAACAAGAAATCAGAGCACCTTAAGGTGACCTACCTCACCTTAAGGAAGCATGACATCAGCCTTGAGTTATTGATAAGGTATGTTGTATCTGTTTTGTAACTTTCAAGACTGTATTGACAAACTGGAGTACTGTCCAACTACAATAACTTTTTTTAAATTAAATTTTAAAAGAATTAAGAGTATGCTGTTTCCACCTCTAAGATGTAAGAAAGGATGGCAGAATAGTCACTAATAYAGTTCAATGGCAGCAAATACTAACACCATCAATTTTTCTGCACAGAGATTTCCTTCCCAATAAAAGAAGAGCCTTCTCCAATTTCCAAGATGAAACCAGTGACAGCCAGCATCACCACAATGCCAGTCAACACGGTGGTATCTCGACCACCGCCCCAGGTCCAGATAGCTCCACCTGTATCCTTAGAACCTGTGAACAGTTTATCTGCCAGCTTAGAGAACCAGCTGGAAGCCTTCTTGGATGGAACTTTGCCCTCGGCCAATGATATTGCCCCACTGCAGAGCAGCAGCGAAGATAGAGAGCCTTTCTCTCTGATCGAGGATCTCCAGAACGACTTACTGAGCCACTCTAGCATGCTGTACCAGTCTCACTCTCCCATGGAGACCTCGGAGGCCCAGTTGGTGTCAGGGACCCCCTGTCTATCTCTTGACCTGTCAGACTCCAACCTGGACAACATGGAGTGGCTAGACATCACCATGCCCACCACATCCTCCGGGCTCACTCCACTGAGTACCACTGCACCAAGCATGTTCTCGGCTGACTTCCTGGACCCACAGGACCTGCCACTGCCATGGGACTAAGGTCTCAGTTCTCTTGTTTCAGCGCTCATGAGATTTGGAAACATGAAAACAATCCTGAGAGGCCAGTGTTTAGAGCTGGAGCCATAGCTGCACTGTCAGAGTTAAAATACATTATCACAGAGAAAAGGAATCCACCACCTGGAAGCCAGGTGTGAGAGACTCCAGAGAGTCGCATGCAGAGCCTTGTGAAATGCCTTAGAGAAAGCCAAAGGCCAGGTACCGTCCACAGGAAGCGGCACTGGGTTCTGGCCACCAGCTACCTTTTATCCTCTGTGGTCACCTCACGGCCCTGATAAGAGGCAAGCGGCTCCACTTGAAACACCAGGCCACCACGAGGGAGGGAGGTGAGGAGCCACTGCACGTGTGCTTCTTAGAATGGCCTGAGCCGGGTCAAGAGCAAAGTCAGAGGTGTCAGGGCAGCTGGCATCAGCTTCCAAACAGAGGCTCTGAGTCCCACTTTGAAATCCATGTGACTGTGTGATGTCATAGGTCATTTTGTGAGTTTGGGAATCAAAATGAACAACCTTCCACCATAAACACATCTACAAAATACTGTCAAGAGCTGAGTCCAGTGTCCAGCTATATCGATGGCGCTGCAGCTTTCCCAGGGGCCGCGGGCGAATGAGGTTGGTTCTCCTGTGATGTTAGACATTGGAATGTGCTTTGACCTTGTGACCTCTACAGTCTTTGGTGGAGTAAAAAGATGGCCATGGACTGATCCTACTTGTAATGAGTCAGATATCTCTAGAGTACTGAGCCACAGTGTCTCCATCTTTGAAGACTTGCCGACAGACTCTCTCAGGTGACCATGCCCATCTCAACCAAAAAAGGCTTCAGCATGAAATTCTCTTTCAACCTAATGAGTTAATGGAAGGTGTGGGCTGTCTCTAGGACAGTCCCACCTTGGGCACAGGTTAGACCAACCCCCTGTCACCAGCTCCCTGGTTCTCATTGCATAGGCTTGTAACTGCCTGTTCTCAGTTATTCTCAAGTCTAAGCCTAAAAACTGGAGGTTTTGTTCCTTTTCCCCCCTTGGTCTGTAACAGAAAGGTTGTATTTGTCAAGTGATTTAAGAATTTTCTAACCTGCCAACTGCTATAGGATTTCCATAACTCTTGATCTAGTGATTTAGTTATTGACAAATTGTAAATAACTGACCATAGTATGGAATTTGTATTCAATGACAGCCTTGTCCTTCCCCTTCCCACTTAAACCCGAGCCAGGTGGGTTCCCTGCACCAGTGCACATGCCTCTCAGAACACACCCGGGAAGTGTCCTGACCCGTCCTCTGGAGAGACCCTTCGTYGTTTCTGAGGAGGTTTTGCCCCAAAGTGATCAGAAGGGCCCCTTTTCCTGGCTTTCACCTCTGGTGAACAGCACGCTCACCTGAAGCTTGGCATTCTAGTGAGCAGGGGCCACTGAGCTCAGGTGATCCTCTTGTTTAGAATCCGGTAGGTCATTACTGGGAGGCATCAACATTCAGGTAGCTGGATACTGTCATCTGACCAAGCCTCCTGAGGGTGCTCTCACGGGATGGGACATAATAGGTTGGCCCTGCTGCACAGCTGCTTGTGCCCCAGGCCCGGCCGAGGGCCTGGGAAGGCATGTTCCCTGTGGGAACTTCAGCTCCAGGTTTTGGTGGAGAGCTTTAGTCCTCTCTCTCCAGCTCTGAGTCTCCAATTAAAGTAGTATCAAGTATCAACAGCTTTCTGGAAGCCCATAATTACTACTAGTGTGTTTCCTTCTATAGAAAAGTTGTCAGTAGCGACAACATTCTAGTCCTTATGTCCCTTGTATTGCTTTTTAAGTTATTTTGAAGCTTGCCACAGGAAAGACAATCTCCAAGCACAGTGGGCACCGAGGGGGTCRTCTCAGTTGCTCAGGTACCCGTCCTATCCATCGGTACCATTTCTTAAAAAGGCAAGGGGCTCTGGTTTCATTAGCAGCCCACTCCCCCCACAGCATTCCTTGCCCTACTCCCCTGGTTTGAGTATCCTGTAGGTACAAGTGACACCAGTGACATGAGAGCCACTTGCTAGGCCTCTCCCACATGGTCTGGGCGAGAGTGGGCATCTTTCCCCTTGGCTCACATAAATGTGTCATGACCAAAGACTGCTCTATAAAAAGGCCTCAACCCAGCCCTGGCCCTCAGTGAGTGCACTGGAAATGGTGTGTGTCTGAAGATGAACTGGTTGTTTAAAGCTAGTTTCAGGTCAGCAAGATGACTTAGCAGGTAAGGCCTGCCAACAAGCCTGAGAGGCTGAGCTGGAGCCCCAGAGCCCGTGAGGTAGAAGGACAGAACTGACTCCCCGAAAGTTGTCCTGTGACCTCTGTATACAGAGACACCTGCAAATAGGTGTACAGTTATTTCACAGCCATTAAAGCACAGGTCAGACAGCCCATTAAGTTCCCACTGTGCATGTACAGTGTACACATGTAGTGTAGGCTTCTGTTTGTATCATGTTGCCAAGAAAAATTCCTCTTAGAAGCCTGGAGTGTCACACTGATGCCCAACCCCAGCCTCCCTCCTCTGCAGCACCCCACAGCGAGGTGGATTGACTTGACTTCCTGAGGGACAGATTTCCAGTTGTCTTACTGTGCTGGGAGAAGGGGAAAGGATTACTCCTTGGCTTCTAGAAAGCTGATGTGGCTGTGACCTTGTACATTTCAGCAAGGCCTCTCTAGGAAGCCTGAGGCTGCGGCAGCACTCATTCAGCCGTCCAGTCAAGACACGGAGGCCCTGGGTTCATGGAACNCCCCCCCCCGCGCCCTTCCCTTAGCTCCTCCTCCTCCCGTCTCCCCTCCAATCACTGGCCTCTCACCGCCTCAATGTGAAAGGATAGGTACTATCTTGCAACACCGGAGCATCTCTGGGCTATGGGAACCACATCACCAGTGGCAAAGGATTGTCTCATTATCCGTGTAACCATTATTTGAATATCACAGAAGGTTACACTCAATTTTGACCTTTTCATCGATGTCTGTGGTTCTCAGCCTTCCTAATGCYGGGACCCTTTAATACAGTTCATCATGTTGTGAGAACGCTCCCCACACACCATAAAATTATTCCATTGCTGCTTTGTAATAATAATTTTGCTATTGTTATGAATTGTAATGTAAATATCTGGTATGCAGGATATTTGATATGCGACCCCTGTGAAAGGGCCCTTGGACCCTGAGGGGTCGCGACCCAAGGGTTGAGAACCCTGGTCTGAACATCTGGGCATGGGAAAATTATTTATTTCTTTTGTGATCTACATTTGTCCATTATTATTTTGGATTGGTGGGGTTTTTTATTAATTTCACATCAATTTATTAACATCTTCATTATACTTAGAGGGTTAATCATTTTTTCCTATCTTTTTTTCCTATTATTAACTTCATATTGTTAAGCATGTTCTTCTTAGACATTTGGAAGAGTCAGCTCTTCACACAGCCCAATGCATCCATCTTTTTTTTTTAGCGATTCATTCTTACACTTTGTAGTACAGAAACTCTTTCTGTACCCAGAGGTTATTAAATATTTATTTCATCTTCAGTTTTTATTGTGCAATATTCTACCCACATTTTACCCAAGTCCATCTGGAATTTATTTTCATTTATCATGTTAAGATGAAGCTCCAAATTGATACTGTTCTCCCAAACGGCTCAGACATAAATCCAACTGGCATGACAGTGCATTCCCCTCTGTACCTTATTATCAAGAACAGCTATTCCAACGCGAAAACTGCACTTTAGGTTATATGAGATCCATCTTGTTTTGGATGAGATCTTTTTGTTTTTTAAATTTATGTGTTTCTGTGTTACATGTATAAGTGTTTGCCTTCTTGTATGTCTGTGCACCATATGTGTGTAGTAAAGGGGCCAGCAGAGGGCATCAGATCTCCTGGAGATGGAATTAGACAATTGTGAGCAGCTATGTGGGTGCTGGGAACTGAACCTGAGTCCTCTCCAAAAGCAAATCGTGCTCTTAAGCAATTAACCATCTCTTCAGGTCCCCCCAATAAAGTCTTGGTGTACTACCTATGCTGACCTCAAACTCCTGGTCTCAAGCAATCTTACTGTCTCAGTCTCTTGAGTAAACGGAACTACAGATATGTGCTACTTTGTCTAGCTGAGTTTCTTGATTTTACTGTCTCACAACCTGTGTGTATGTGCATGGCACTGAGAGCCTAAGTAATGAGTGGTGAAAAAAATGAATGAATGGATAGATGAATAAATGGATGGATGGATGTATGGATGGATGGATAGATGAAGGAATGCATACATGAATGAATGGATGGTAAATGAATGGATGGATGGATGGATGGATGGATGGGTGGGTGGATAATGGATGGATGGATAGATGAATGAATGGATGGATAGATGAATGAATGGATAGATGGATAGATGAATGAATGGATGGATGGACGGATGAATGGATAGACAGATGAAAGGATGAATGGATGGAAAGATGAAGGGATGGATAGATGGATAGATGAAGGAAAGGATGGATAGATAGGTGAATGAATGGATGGATAGATAGATGAAGGAATGGATAAATCAGCAAACAAAGAACTATAGCATCTTAGCCTTGATCTGGGTGATGATCATAGTCATGTTAAGAAAGACAGTCTTGGGGCTGGAGAGATGGCTCAGCGGTTAAGAGCACTGACTGCTCTTCCAGAGGTCCTGAGTTCAATATCTAGCAACCACATGGTGGCTCGCAACCATCCGTAATGGGATCTGACGCCCTCTTCTGGTGTGACTGAAGATAGCCACAGTGTACTCATATATACATAAAATTAGAAAATAAATCTTAAAAAAAAATGTCTTTCCCTTCTTCTGTGAAGTTCACAGATAAAGATAAAACAGTTTGCTCCCGCTGCGTGAGGTGGCTTTTGATACATTATGAAACATTCAAAAAACAGTGGTTTAAACAGCATCCATGGGCCATGAGATGGCTCAAGAGGTTAAGTCATTTGCCCCAACATTTTTGTTTGGTTGGTTGTTTTTTTGTTTGTTTTCTGTTTTGTCCCAAAATTTAAATATTAAAAAAATAGTAGCCATGTTCTTCTGTTCACTATCCTGTTGTCTTAGTTAAGGTTTTATTGCTGCGAAGAGACACCATGACCAAGGTAACTCTTATAAAGGAAAATATTTCATTGGGGCTGGCTTACAATGGTTCAGTCCATTATCATCACGGTGACAAGCATGGTGGCCTGCAGGCAGACATGGTGCTGGAGCAGCCGAGAGTTGGACATCTTGATCCAAAGGCAGCTAAGAGGAGACTCTGATGGCACCTTGGCAGACCCTGAGCATAGGAGACCTGGGAGCCCACCAACATAGTGACACACTGTGTCCAACARAGCCACTCTTCCTCCAATAAGACCACACCTCCTAACAGTGCCACTCCCTGTGGTCAAACATATTCAKACGCATGGGCCTATGGGAGCCAAACCTATTCAAACCACCACAACTGTGTTTCAAGAATTTGGGGCCTGGAGGTGTGGTTCAGCAGTGGCTTAGCATGCATGGAACCCTAGGTTCCAGTCTGAGCAAGCATGCGCGTTGCCGATTGAACTCTACCGGGCCCCTCCTCTGGGTTTTAAAATGAGAAAACTATTCAAGTGGAAGATAAAGAGAAGGTTCAAGAGATGGCTCATCAGTTAAAAATATTCGTTATTATTGCAGAGGACCCATATTCAGTTCCCAGCATATATACAAGGTGGATCATAGCCTGCAACTTCCAAGGGATCTGATGCTCCTCTCTGGCCTCCATGGCCACCAAGCACAGACCTGGTGCATGGACACACATGCAAGCAAGACAATCATCACAAAGAAATTGAAAATTAATAACATTTTTAAGTGGAAGGCATATGCAAAATATATCAGCAGAGACCAGTTACATATTGTAGGAAAGTGTAGTAGAATGAGAACAGAGCTAGGAATTATAGTTGNGTTTCTGAGGAGGTTTTGCCCCAAAGTGATCAGAAGGGCCCCTTTTCCTGGCTTTCACCTCTGGTGAACAGCACGCTCACCTGAAGCTTGGCATTCTAGTGAGCAGGGGCCACTGAGCTCAGGTGATCCTCTTGTTTAGAATCCGGTAGGTCATTACTGGGAGGCATCAACATTCAGGTAGCTGGATACTGTCATCTGACCAAGCCTCCTGAGGGTGCTCTCACGGGATGGGACATAATAGGTTGGCCCTGCTGCACAGCTGCTTGTGCCCCAGGCCCGGCCGAGGGCCTGGGAAGGCATGTTCCCTGTGGGAACTTCAGCTCCAGGTTTTGGTGGAGAGCTTTAGTCCTCTCTCTCCAGCTCTGAGTCTCCAATTAAAGTAGTATCAAGTATCAACAGCTTTCTGGAAGCCCATAATTACTACTAGTGTGTTTCCTTCTATAGAAAAGTTGTCAGTAGCGACAACATTCTAGTCCTTATGTCCCTTGTATTGCTTTTTAAGTTATTTTGAAGCTTGCCACAGGAAAGACAATCTCCAAGCACAGTGGGCACCGAGGGGGTCRTCTCAGTTGCTCAGGTACCCGTCCTATCCATCGGTACCATTTCTTAAAAAGGCAAGGGGCTCTGGTTTCATTAGCAGCCCACTCCCCCCACAGCATTCCTTGCCCTACTCCCCTGGTTTGAGTATCCTGTAGGTACAAGTGACACCAGTGACATGAGAGCCACTTGCTAGGCCTCTCCCACATGGTCTGGGCGAGAGTGGGCATCTTTCCCCTTGGCTCACATAAATGTGTCATGACCAAAGACTGCTCTATAAAAAGGCCTCAACCCAGCCCTGGCCCTCAGTGAGTGCACTGGAAATGGTGTGTGTCTGAAGATGAACTGGTTGTTTAAAGCTAGTTTCAGGTCAGCAAGATGACTTAGCAGGTAAGGCCTGCCAACAAGCCTGAGAGGCTGAGCTGGAGCCCCAGAGCCCGTGAGGTAGAAGGACAGAACTGACTCCCCGAAAGTTGTCCTGTGACCTCTGTATACAGAGACACCTGCAAATAGGTGTACAGTTATTTCACAGCCATTAAAGCACAGGTCAGACAGCCCATTAAGTTCCCACTGTGCATGTACAGTGTACACATGTAGTGTAGGCTTCTGTTTGTATCATGTTGCCAAGAAAAATTCCTCTTAGAAGCCTGGAGTGTCACACTGATGCCCAACCCCAGCCTCCCTCCTCTGCAGCACCCCACAGCGAGGTGGATTGACTTGACTTCCTGAGGGACAGATTTCCAGTTGTCTTACTGTGCTGGGAGAAGGGGAAAGGATTACTCCTTGGCTTCTAGAAAGCTGATGTGGCTGTGACCTTGTACATTTCAGCAAGGCCTCTCTAGGAAGCCTGAGGCTGCGGCAGCACTCATTCAGCCGTCCAGTCAAGACACGGAGGCCCTGGGTTCATGGAACRTTTCACTCAGATGTCATCTCTGTTCATTTCACACAGATAAGACTTAGACTTTCCTTTCAAAGGCTTCATGGTTCTTTGACCACATGCTTGGCCTTATTCTGCTCTGCAGAGTCTGGGAAATGGGGCAGTGTTGCCACCCTGCACCCTCACTCAGCCGCCGCTGAGGGCTGGGTAAGAGGGTCACCAGAGTGGACTTGAGCCTCCTTAGCCATTTTTCCAGGCAGCAAGGCTGTTCTCATAGTTACTTAGTAGTCTTTACAGTGACAGCTGAGGAAGTGTCAGGGCAGCCACTTTACTGTCCATAGCAGACCTGGCTCACGGAAGTAGCCAAGAGGAGACCCCATCTTATCTACACCCTGAGCTGTTCCCACAGTGGCCAGTCTCAGAAGCTCTTTCTGGTACAAGGCTGGGAACTCCATTACCACCAGGATTTGCAGAGAAAGCCGAGAGTGGCTGTTGAGTTCTGCCAGCAGATTAACCAGGCCAGGGCCAGCACAGTCAGACAGCCTCACCTGAACCTGTCCATCATACCACAGAACACACACAACACTGAGGATATTAAATACACAGGGACCCACTGCTGCAGAGGATCATTAACCCCAGGCTATCCCAGCAAACTAACTGGAAGGCCAGGTTTATCAGGGAACACTGCTCCTGCTTACAGAAGGTGTGTCTGGAGAGCACCATCCTGAACGTCCAGCTAATTATAAGATTTCTGTCAAAACTGGAAAGTAGCAGTTCTGATATCGTCATTTTTGTTTCCTAGTTCAAACCTTCAAGCTCTTTTTCGTTTAAACAGTATCTGGGCTCTATTTTTATTTGTCCAGTGACTGGGAGTGAACAGGTTATTTTTCTCCACCGCTCACTCTGACAGTGCCCAAGGTGTTGCTGTGTCTTAGTTAAGGCCTACAATTCAGAAAGGTGCACATGTTTACAAGAAGCTTTTACTCCACTCAGGCCACTGCTCTGGGGAGTGGGGCTGTCCCAGGCTTGTGACAGCAGCTTGGCAATCTCAGAGCGACTAGTGCTGTCTGGAATTGTCAGACACCGGCAGTGAAAGGAAAGCTTTATGCCAACACCCAAGACAAAGCTTTAGCAAGTGGACAGATTCACTGGAAAGCAGCCCAGGTGTCTTACCTCTACTTCTGCTGTGAGGAACCCACCCGGCGGGAGAAGGAGGGTTAGGAAAGGGTTTTGTATCATCAAAAGTACTTGACCTCAAGAAACCAATAGTAACCCAAAATGCTTAAAGGAACCAAAGGCAGCACCAGGAATTTGCCAAAAACAGCCACTTTTACAATTTGAGACTAATGTGATCTCAAGTTAGACCCCAAAAGGTTCCATTTAAGGTTATAATTTTCACAGAGATGTAGATATTCCTTACTTGTTTTCCTGTAGAATAGCATAGAACTGTTTTGTTGGTTTAAGAATAACATTCTTGSTAGTAATGCTGAATTATTTTCTCGTTTGTCAAGGTTAGTTCTCTGTTGCTTACAGTGGACACGCAGGTGTTTCTCTTCTTTTCATCTTCACATAATGTCTTAGCATCTCACTTCCTGACAAAGGAGAAAACACCAGTGGGCAGCGCCATGCTTGTTGAAGCACTTGTTTAATGAACAGAAACTCATGGCACTCGGGGCCATTCGTGTGTTGCCTTTATGTTGTTTTAAAAAGACAAACCATGCTGCCTTCGCACTTGCGGTTTGCACCCGACTGATTCTGTACTGCGTCTGAATGCCATACGTTTGCACTTGTACTGTACATAGGCAATGCAGACTGTATTTTTATATGTGTGCGCATTTATCATTGGATCTTTTGTACATAGTGGCAGTATTGTAGCTGATCGGGAAATGTTTGATATCTCAGCAATTTTGCATTTTTGTGTCTCAAATAAAAAAACATTTTGATGTACCATGACCTTGTGTGCACAGAGACATACACTGTGGGGTGCTGTAGACTTGTGAGATGGAGCAGCCTCTGGCAGGACAGCATCTTCAGAATGTCTCCCAGCAAGCAGCAAGTGGGCCAGCAGACCACCTCATATCCTCACACAGCAGAAGCTCACAGGTACCCAGTAACATTGGCCTGACCATCAAGACATATTCTGTCCTCCACAGAATAAGGGACCACTGAGTAAGAGGCATTAAACTATGTGGTCCTTGCTACAGAATGGACACACCGTGTCCACAGTGAGAGCTGGTTCCTCTCTGATGGTGACAACCACACCAACAAGACTTCCACACACCCAGGACTCAGTCCTTCAGTTCAGCAGTCTCAAAAGCAACTATTTATTTACATACAAGTACTTTATGGCCCATATAGAATGATCTTTAGAAATTAGTAGGGGAGAGGCATTTCATCGAAAAGCCCATGGTTAAATCAGACAATGTTTTGTTGTGTATAACTTTACCCTCCTTTGCTCTGGGAAGGGGTGCTACCAGCCCTCACCTAGCTTCTCTTGAATCCACAGGTAAAAGACACACACACACACACAGACACACACATAGTTGTTCCTTTTCACCTTGCCTTCTTGGCACAGTTGCTGGACACTACCATCTCTCGCATGGAAAAGCACGCTCTTATAATTCCTTATCCCCGTCTCTCCCTGCCCTAAACTTCGTTGGCTAGTGCCATCTAGTCCCTGCCAAACAGCCCTGACCACCCGTCTGTAGTAGTGGCCACAGGCCCCACCTCTTCCCAAGACCTCACATGGCTGGTGGGTTCTTCTCTCTCCAAAGCATGGCAAAACTCTTCCTCTCCTTCCTTGCATCTTTTACCTCCAGGGACCCGGAAGTCCCGTCAGTACCATCTGCCCAGCAATTGGCCCATGGGTTTCTTTACTGACAGATCAAGAACCAACTGAGGAACAGGATTTTACAATGTTTTATTCCCCTCTTGGATTGGAAGAAACCAAGTACTGGTAAGCTTAATTGATATGACTATGATGTGTGTGATAGTCGGAGGAGGCTGGTCAACAGTGTAGAAGACCTTGCAGAAGACCTGTGTATCTTGGGTGCAAGAAAACAGTAAACAGGCTAGTCTGTCTGCAGTGTCCCACTGGTTACAGATCCCCTGCCTGTAGGACGATATTTCACCTGAAACAAAACTGGAACACTAGAGTGGGTGTCAAGAGGAAACTTAGATGAGAGCAGATTCCTTGGAGACCAACTGTGCTCTGCCCTTCCCTCTTCAAGGCAGCAAGTTCAGCACTGGGGTTGGACTACAGGAAGGAATCCACAGAGGAACTATCCAGAAATTGGGGCTTGACCTGTAGGAGGCCACAGACTCTAGGGATACTGGCCTGAGGCATTAGAATCCCCCACAAATCGCTGGGGTTTTGTTTATTTTCTGGTAGTACTGAGCTTTAGAAAGTCTTTGAGGTATTGGGCAAAGTCAGCTGAGTGTATTGGTATCAATGCCAAAACTTTACAGTCAGTGATGACTGCTAATTGATAATGGCTATGTTGTTGCAGATGGCTGATGGCTAGTGTGGTGGTTTGTACATGCTTGGTCGAGGTAGTGGCACTGTTAGGAGGTATGGCCTTGTCAGAGTAGGTGTAGGCTTGTTGGAGGAAGTGTGTCACTGTGGGGATGGGCTTTGAGACCTTCCTTTATAAGTGTTCTTGGTCATGCTGTTGATTCACAACAGTAAAACCTAAGACCGCTAGTTCACATGGTATCCCAGCAGCACCCAGATAGACAGGAGGCTCAGCAAGATGCCTGGACACCGAGGTTATCATCAGTTCCACCTGCTCCCATAATCCTGGGGTTTCCCATTCTCTCACAGTAGCAGCTGCTGCTGTCTCCTCCTCTCCGCTCCCCACCCTGGAACCCCAGAATTCTCTCTGTGGGTCTGCCTCTCTCTCTTTCTCTGAGTGTCTCTCTCTGCTGCTTATCTGTCTCTGTCTGAGTTTCTCTTTCCTCTGACTATCTCTCTTTCTGAGTGTCTCTGCCTATCTCTGCTGTTCTCTCACCCCTCTTCCCCTCCTTCTCTCTCTCTTCCTTCCTTCAAGTAGTCATGTAAGGGTCTGAAAATTGCTCAAGTAAGACCCCAGACTCAGATAGTGTGCGAAGACAAAGAGCACATATTCTGCAGAAACATCCAGCACGCAGGGAGGGATCGACCACTCTCTAAATTAGCAACCCCGGACAAAGGCATGCAGGCCTTCTTATAGGGAGCTAGAGGGACTCTCTAGAAGGATCGGGTAATCTAAAAATTCATTTGGGATGCTAGGAGATCACAGGTGGTCAGTGGTCTACATTCCTACGTCATGAACATTTAACTATAGGATGAGATAGGGCTGCCCAGCACAGATGACCCATCCTGAGATAAGATATTTCCTGTTTTTTGTGATTATGCCCAGACTGTTCTTTGGGAGGAGGTTTTATGACCTTGTTTCTGGAACTTTCTGTTCCTGAAGCTGGTGCCTTATGGCTTTTTTTTTTTAAATCAGGCCTGGTTCTTAAATAGAGACAAATGGGGTTTATGTCATCCTTTCAGTCACATGTAATTTAATTCTCCTAGGTTCACCTCTTGAGTGCCAGGATTACAGCCACATGTCACTTCACCCCAAGTATGTAGTGCTGGCGGTGCTAGGCAAGCTCCTACCAGCTGCCTGCGCGCCGGCCCTTCTTTATTTGCAGATAAGGTCTCACGAAGTTGGCCTGACTGCGTCTACACGCATTCTGTATACAAGGCTGGCCCTGAACTTGCTGAGTAACAGGGTCCCAGGCCACCTGGGGTGCTAGTCAGGCCTTGATTGTTCTGCTGGATGCCAATTTTAATACTCATATGACTCAGAAGCCTAGTCATCACAGCCTAACTTTCCTGTTCACTTATGTGACAGGAAAATATGCAAAAATGAGAAAAGCATCTTGCTGAATTCATCAACTGCTGAAGGCTCTTACTGATGGGTATGTGTGTCACAGAGCCTTCAGTAGGAACCACTGAGGACACAGACCATCTGACAAAGTAGACATGCAGACCATGGGACAGAAGAGAGGAGCCAGAGAGAGCAACCTGAAGCCACAAAGACACCAATGAAGGGAGCGCGCTCTCTCTCTCTCTCTCTCCCTCCCTCCCTCCCTCCCTCCCTTTCCCTCTCCCTCTGTCTCCTCTCTCTCTCTC
>BDUI01003825.1:34356-55150 GCA_002335545.1 Apodemus speciosus
GACCCTGTTGGCAAGCTTTCATTTTGTCCAGTATTTCAAATCAAAGGACTCAAGATAACAATGTATGAATCACTCAGCATTTCACTGTCAATAAAAATATTTTCGTATTAAAATAGTCATATTTACAAAATGTTCATGACCTTTCAAGACACACAATGAGACTGACAAGAGGCTTCTTTCTTTCCAAGATGTAATCCTCTCTTCCAGGCCTCAGTGGCCATGCCAAGCCCCAGTCAAGAACTAGGATTCGGTGAACTCATTAACTCTGGGGGAGGAATAATAAAACGCTAATAATAACATTTTTAAACCACACATGAAATAATTTGCAAACCATATTCTGAACTATTTGGAAGGCGCATATATTAGCTGCCTACTGAAGACAGCACTGTACAAGACCAGTCATTTATCCAACAAGAATTTATTAATGACCTACTCTTTTCCAAGCCACATAATAGGCAGTATGTGTTAATTACATTCAAGATACTCATCTACTGATTTATAGGCAGATCTTTTCTATTGGACTCAAGGCTTCCTGTAGACAGAAGCTCCATCTTTTGTAGCTTTGACGCTCCCAGCATTTACCTAGCCTAACTAGAATCAAGTAGTCAAGCCCTGTTGCCCACCCAGTGAATAAACTGTGTAACACAAACGTCTYCATCTATAGAATCAGCAGCTCTCAAGAGCGGTTTTACACTCTGCCCATCTGATGGCCCCTTTTCTCGCCATCCCTCCAAGTTTTTCCTTTCCATATTATTAATTAACTCCTCACCCCAAGCCACTCCCTTCCAAAGAAGTCCATTAAGCTCTGGACTAGATAGGAAAAAATTCCTCCCCCACAACTCGTGCTACTAGCACAAGCACACAAAGTTTTTACTGTCCCTGCAAAAACAGTCTGGAAATGTAAAATGTGTTTGAAATCACTCAATTGCTTTATTGCTATGAAAGTTGCTGCCAAACTTCTCAGCCAGACTTCCGATCTAACTGTCTAGTCGCAGCACGTCCCCTTATGTTGAGGTGAGAGGTGGCTCAGATGACAAAGGAAACGCGTGCGCAAGTCTGGGCTCTTCCCTTCACCGTATAAAGTCGCCGAATCGAGCAGAAAGTGTTGCTTCAAGGTCCTAGTCATGCTGTACCGAGGTGGTCCATGTCTGAAGTGTGATGGCTTAAAAGCCCACGTTTGTGACTGTTTCCCACAGACCACATTCTTGACAGCTCTTTCAGGAAAGAAAACTGATGATAGCGCTCCGTAAGCAGACAGAGTGATGCAGGAGAAAGGAGGTCAGAAGACACTAGCTGGGGCTCTGGACAAGGTCAGGCCCAGTGTGGCCCCGCATTGTTTTTAAGATAATCAGTTCTGCCTGTGTTCTTGAAGCCCCCACAGAGCAGGATGAAGTGGGAAAATCCTCCAGGATCCATGGGGTGGGGTGGGGGGGGCTGCATTTGGGTTCTTTAGTCACAGCCTCGCTGTGTCTAACAGGAGGTCACTGGCCRCTTAAGCATGCTCGGCCTTGGGTGGTCTCTACCTATACTGCCTCCTGGCTCATGTCTTTCTTTCCCACAGAGGAGCCGAGCAAGGAAAACTCAAAAGAGCTGCCAACCTGTCCTTTGGACCCAGTGGCCTTTCTAAATGAGCATCGAGCTTCTGCAGCAGTTTTCTTCCTTTGTTGTGATTTTTTTTTTTTTTTTGAAAAGAGAAGAAAGGAAAAGCCACACACAGATGTGAAACCAGAGACAAATTAGCAAAAGGGGTCCTTCGTGTAGTTATTTTGAGTAAAGTCTGTCAGGAGGCTCAGAGAATCTATTCTGGCATGGAGATAGATATGGATAGAAATGAGGGACGGAAATGCCGAATGGCTAAGCCGTGGAAGCAAAGACGCTTGTGTTGACTTCTCTTTTAAAGCGTGTCCCCAATAAACGCCTGCACTGAAGCAGAGGCAAGTCATTGGCATACAGCAGTAGGCTCGGCCTCAGCCTTGCAGCTGACGGGCATGTGCTTATATATGTGTTTTCTAACCTCTGTTTTGTTTTCTGTGAAAGCTGTTAATGACTTGCTTGCTAGGCTTCTGCCTGCTAAGGGCACGGAGCACACACAGTTTAGGGTCCACTTGTCACTTCGGAGTCTGAACTTCTGAGAGTGTTCCACGTGGGTCCTCCCCAACCCCGTTATAAACTCACTTGGATAAATCACTCCTATATTGCTGTATTGTTACTTTGGCACGGGGCAAAAATAGTTGGCAGGCATTTCAAAGAAAATGTTTCAACCCAGTGACGGCAGCCGAGAAGAAGGCTGCCAGATCGAAGCAAGTGCATACTTTGCAGGAGCTTACTTTTTAATGGAATATTTAATAAAACAAATTGCAATCATACCTTAATTTGATTGGAACGGCAGCGGGAGACTCCCAGGCTCTGCAGCAAGGCCCGTTTTCATGTGGGGTGTCTTTGATACCCTGGGTTGCTTTAACCGTCTCAAATGTAAACATGGAGGAAAAGTCTCTAAACGGAATGAGCTTGTCAGTCCAGTTCAAGTCATGATAAATACCCAGTTCTGCTTTGGAATTCCTGCCTGGAAATATAAATTGATTTTCCTCCCAGAAAGAATGTGCTATGAGGTTGGGTATAGGAAAACCAGATTTATTATTATTGTTGTTATTGTTGAATCGCACTGCCTCACCAGAGGCAGAGGGGGCCAGAGTTTTTATAAGGCTTTATGACTTGGATACGTTGGTCAGCTTTGGACTTCGGCTTGGTAAATGGCTTCTCTGCCTGGAACAAACCTCTGYCCCACCTTTCAATAATACCAAAGGCAAAAGCCAAAGGCTAAACAGCCTCCTCCTTCAGCTTTGAAGTCAATGCTATGGAGATGATTCCAGTGGCATAGGGGAAGGGCTCCAGAGTTATTATGCTTGTTTTTAAAATCAGTTGAGGCATTTTCCTTTTGTCTTTATGCTGTGTGTGTTTCTAGTTTTAGAGAGAATCTAAGGTTAAGGCCCCTGAGTGACTGGTTGACATGTGACATAATTTATTTTCTTCATAATTTGGATTTTTATCTCAATCTCAACAGCTGCTCTTCAGAAAATAACCTTTGTTATAATATACCATTTGGAAATGCCAGTATGAAAATATTAAGAGTCATAATACAAACCAAAAATATCAAATAATTTATTATACAACTGGGGAATTCAGTATTGTATAATTTCCTGATAGTAGAAAATATATTTCAATTTGTATGTGAGGGTTATGTGTATAGGTAAGTGTGTATGTGTATGTGTCTGCATAGGTGAGTGTATGTGTGTGTGTGTGTGTGTGTGTGTACATGTACACACATATATGCATGGGTACAAGTATATACAGGCCAAAGAGCAAATTATAACAGCTGACTCTTTCCTTCCATCACGTGGATTCTGGGGTTAATAATTCAGATAATCAGGCTCAGCAACATGTCTTTATGCATTAAGCCATCTTGATGCTTGAAGCTTATCTCACCCTTACCTTCAAGGGAAGCAGACATATGGAGACAGCATTTTGCCAGAGTAGAGTTCTGGGCAGATGCCTATTCCATCCTTCTAGCTCCTCCCTTGGGCTGGCTCTCTGATAGGTCTTGTTTGAGTTGCCAACTCTTGATACCCAAGACTCACCTTGAAGATGGTTCCATGGAGCTCAGCTTTTGGGCCCTGGCCACAGTTCCTTTTCTTGCTCCATGTAAGGAAACACCATTCAGTCACGATGGCTGTGTGCCTGCCCTGCCAGCCACACAGGGAACCGGACTCCTTCAGCTTCCACAGGTCTACAGACTTTCTTGAGTAGAATTGTTGTAAGTTTTGGTTGTCCCTTTGGCAAGCCTGTGAATCCATGAGGTGGTCTAAAACTCATTAACAACTCCTTTGCAGAAAAATGCATATTTGATAGAACCACTAGTGAACTGTAGTGAACCCACAGATACCCTGAGAGCTGCCCTTAACCCCTGTTCCAAATTGCTGCATCTCAGGAACTCAGCCTAAATTCTGCCCACTAACCTTAAAACATTCTTACTCTTCCCCTCTCTTCTCCTCTCTAGCACCAGACACCCAGTATCACCCCCAGAGGAACTTAGTTTAATTGAGAAAACAGAAACAAGTACAAGATTTCTCCTGGAAATTCCCATCCAGCCACACATACACTAATAGATCTGTTTCCTCTGGTGGCACTCCTGTTCCTAGTGATGTTTTCCCTGCTCCCAGGGCTGAGGCCAGCCTCTCTACCATCATGGTTTGTCATGGGGTCCTAACAGTGAGTTTGCCTCTTAGCATCAATTTTACCCTCTCTGTTTGATCTTTTCCATTTTATATTAACAAAGCTGTCACTCCACCCCCCCATTCTCCTTTACCTCCCTCCCAGCAAAATATAGCACAGATCTAATTTTGCTTTATAAGAAAAAATCCTTCAAGATGATAATTCTGTTATCTTACATCAGCTTATATCCTCGTGATTTCTCTGTAACCCAGAAAGGTCTTTGTGTAACACTTCATCTCCCTCATCTACCATAGCTATCAGGATAACTACTGACTTCCACAGTACAAGTCCATGCCAGCTCCTTGCTCCTGAATAACCTAGCTTGGGCATGATCTCTCTCTTCTTCTGGCCTGTACTGACAAGTGGCTCACAAAGGGCAAACCCTCTTGATTTCCTCCCACTTCTCAGATTCTCTCTCTGGTGCTTCCTCCATGTAAAGTGAATAAATAAATTAATAAAAACTTTAACAGAGGAACTCTATATAATCAAAATACATATCCTAAACACATATGGAAATATAAAGAAAACTTTTATTGGTACTAATAAAAAATAAATAAGGAACAAGAAAATCTTCCATGCAAAATCTGACGCTTGTTTCATTTTTGTATCTTAAATCTAGTTTTGATACCCTGTAACAGAACTTTGAAAGGACTATATTTTTTTTCTGACTTAAAAACCTAACTGATGTACTTCTGGTTCCTACCTGATCTGCTTCGTTCTCAGCCCACCCTCACTCGCTCACCAGTCTCTTAAAGCCTCATAGCTTGAATTCTGTGTCTGCACTGATCACTCCAAAGTACAAAGTCACAGCTTAATCTTGCCCTTCAATCCCTCCCCCAATTCTTGTTCATAGCATACATCACTATCTGAGAAGCTATAAATTCCCCTTTCCTTTTAGTAGTGTCTTTCTCCTTTCCCAAGAATGTAAATGTCGGAAGGGCAGGCAATGTGTGTCCTGTTTACTGGTGAACTCCTACCATGGAGAATATTGCTCACTGCTAATAGAAACGGCAGATATCTTCTGTATAAGTTAGCTGCAATAACAATGTCTAACTTTTCAATCTAAAGGGGGAAAAAAACCTGGAATTCCTCCTCCACTGCAAGCTTAAGATGGAGAGGTTCTCTGACTCGTAGCATCCACACCTTAGTTCCAAGAACGGACTGATCCGAATTCTATAAATGAGGCCACTGCTTAACTACTGTTGAGCTGTCAGATCTGGTCTGTGTTTGGTTTGTCCAAAGATTTAAAGTGTTTTTCACTTAAGTCATTGGGGGAAAAGAAACAGTGCTACTTCCTTGTGTGTTTARTGAAACTCACATTTCACTGTTACAAACCACTTACCTTTACTGCGTTCAGTTGTAGATGAGCTACCTTGCCAGTTGGAAGGAACATGGGCCTCTGGCTTGGAGCTGCCTGCTTCCATGTGTGTGTGCTTCTAGCTGTGGCCTACAAACAGGCAACCTGAAAGCGCCCAGAAGGGCTGCCAGGGATTTCACACATTTCCTAGCATAAGGGTGGCCTGTGTGTGCCAGGACAGTTAGGAGACAGCTGCCATGATTAAGGGCACTGGCAAAGCCCGTGGGCCACGCTCAGCCTTTGACTAGGTACAGGCCTGTGAGTGGAGTTGGCTTCGTCCATGCCAGGCCATGCTCTCCCATTACCACAGGAACCGATCTCTGAACCCAAGAGTCCCCTTTTCCCTCTGAGGAAAAAGTAGAAGCACTCGTGTGAACGGATAGAGCCCTTATCTGCTCAGGGACAATGCTCCTCCAGCCATTTGCCAGTAAGCAAGCTCTCATTTTAGTGTGACTAGCTATGGAATTCCATGTTAGAATGCTGGCATGAGGCAGAGTTAGCTATGCCTTGAATTCTTGCCAGCACCCTAATTAGAGGCAACCCCCTGGGAGACAATATCTGCCCATTCCAGTATTTGTAGCTTTGTTTGACATTACCACAAGATACAGATGCTATACCTAATCACCAGGTTTATTTAAAGACTCCAGGTAAATGGATGGAGCTAGAAAATATCATCCTGAGTGAGGTAACCCAATCACAAAATAACACATGTGGTATGAACTCACTGATAAGTTGATATTAGCTCAAAAGCTCTGAGTACCCAAGATATAACTCACAGATTACATGAAGTTCAAGAAAAAGGAAGACCAAAGTGCGAATACGCTGATCCTTCTTGGAAGGTGGATCAAAATATCCATGGCTCACAGCCAACCAATAGACTAAGCATAGGGTCCCCAATGGAGCAACTAGAGAAATGACCCAAGGAGCTGAAGAGGTTTGCAGCCCCACAGGAGAACAATAATATGTATCAACCAGTACTTCCAGAGCTCCGAGGGACTAAACCACCAACCAAAGAGTACACATGGAGGGACCCATGGCTCCAGCTGCATATGTAGAAGAGAATGGCCATTTCAGACATTGATGAGAGGAGAGGCCATTAGGTCCTATGAAGGCTCGATGCCCCAGTATAGGGGAATGCCAGGTCAGGAAAGTGGGGGGGGGTAGTAAGCAGGGGGAGGGGGGATGGGATAGGAGGTTTTTGGAGGGGTAACAAGGAAAGGGGATACCATTTGAAATGTAAATATCTAATAAAAACAATTCTACAGTTACAAAAAAAAAGACTTGATACTCATAGATTTCCCAGCTTATTACCTTATGTTGGCTAATTCAACCTGATACTGTTAATGTTGGGGTTCAGCTCAAAGGCAAAACATGAAGTCCTGCAGTTCAACCTCAGTACTGCAAAAAGAATATTCCCTGTTAAACAGAATTAAAAAAAACATAAACCCAAAATGGTTGTGATTACCTGTTAATTTTTAATATTAAGAAGGAAGGCAATTGTGATATCTTTCTGTGTGTGTGTGTATGTGTGTGTGTGTGTGTGTGTGTGTGAGAGAGAGAGAGAGAGAGAGAGAGAGAGAGAGAGAGAGAGAGAGAGAGAGCATGCATGTTGCTACTGACATCAATAAAGGGAAAATATAGTTAAGTAAATGGAGCTGGAAAAATTGGTTATTCATATGGAAAAAAATGAAAATGGATTTCCTACTTCTTACCATACACAAAAATGAAATCCAGATGGATTAAGAACTTAAATGTCAAGAGTAAAACTTTAAAACTTTTAGAATTAAATATAAGGGAGTTGCTTTATGACCTCAGGCCAGAGAAACATTTCAGCATGACACAGAATGTGCCAAACGCAACAAAAGGGAATCACTCATTTGATTTTATTAGTTTTTCTTTAAAGGATCTTATTCATCAAATGACATCTTAAATAAAGCAAAGGATACACCACAAACTGGAGGGGGACTGCAACTTAAAATCCACAGAAGATTAGTGTCAAGAATGCACACACACTCACACACACAATTGCACAAAGTACCACTTCAAAAATCAGTTTAAAAATAAGAAAAAAGCAAACTATCTGAGATCAAAAAATAAAGAGGGGGGATTTATATAATCTAAATCTTACAAGTTTACTTACATATATATATATATGATATAATTATGTGTGCATCTATTCACATAAGTTCATGTATATATATATGTGTGTGTGTATTTGTGCATATCTCTACAACATATATGTGCATACATATAAATATATAATTATATACATACATGTACACATGCTTATATATTTTAATGGATTTTTGTGGTTCTCTCTGTTGAAAGTTATTTGCCCTCTAACTAAAGTCCAGTGCCAAGCATGGAAAATCTCCCTTCAAGGTGTTGCTTGGTGGAACACAAGAACTGTACTTATGTCTTGAGGGTGTTTACTTGGACCTCAGGCCATTCATGCTCAGCACTGTAAACCTACTCGACTGTGACTGGGAAGGTAATGGATCTTAGACGAGAAACACATTCCTAAACCAATATAATTCCCAACTGCATCCAAAATGTTTACCCTTATACCCACAAATAAACATAGTTCTCATTCTCCATCAGAAGAGCTTCCTTTTACAACTAGTGTAGATTATTATTGAAATCCCAAACTGGTCAAAATGCAGTGTGTAGGTGGTGGTAAGTGCTCAGCGCCAGCTCAGACATCTTCAGTACAACTCGTATGTGTTCACTCAAAACTCAAGGGAAATCATGGAGGACGAGGCTGAAAAGTCAGAAGATATGAGATCATGTCCACAGACATCAGATAAAAACATCCGCCCATGAATCATCAGCAATATGGTCACCTAAACAAAACCAGCACAATGATAATCCAAGTTGGCATGACAACATTGATTGACAGGAGAAATTCCACATTTCCATGTGGTCCTACACCTAGCTGAAGAGCTTAAAGCTGGTCACCGACTGCTGAGTGAGGGGGAATCAATTTCGTTCAGGGACAGGCTCTCCCATAGGTTGTCCTGTCAAGTGCCCAGCCCTACACACATGTCCACAGGTACAGCAGAGAAACACTACATGGACTCAGTAGATGTAAGCATAATCTGTACACATAATAAATAATACAATGAAATAGAAGAGCAAACATTTCATATAAGAGGAAATACTTCTGGGTAGTAGGCATGGCCAGACATTCAGAGTCACAGTTAAGGACTAAAAAACAAAAGACTATATTAAACCACTTTAGCTAATAAGATTTAAAATTTTGATGCTATGAACATGATATGGACCAATGAGTGCTTTCCCATGTTGATAGCTGTATGATCACATGGGAGCTCTGGGGTATCCTCTGTGTGATTGCAAGCCATCATGCTGTTCGAACTGCTAATACATACAAAACAGCCTTCAAGAGGTTCCCTCAGAAGGCACCCCATGAATTTCTGTAGAACCCCCGAACTGTAAATCCCTCCCCCTAAATGGTGACTGAATGAAAACACACAGTGACAACTGGTTGTGAGATATGAAGGACCGCTTGTTAAAGAACACAAATTAAACTAGGTATTAAAAAACTTAGGAGGAATAATGTTCAGACTGAAACCTGCAAGTATACAACTGTGAAGGGCACACGGCTCGGGCTAATAAGCAGACACATGGGGAAAAGGGGAGCCAGCTTCCTCCACATCTTTGATTAGGTCATGGCGCAAAGGAGTTCCATATGTTAAGGAATGACTAGGTAGATAGCAGAGGACTATGGGTAATCCTAGCAGAGTTCCATATGTTAAGGAATGACTAGGTAGATAGCAGAGGACTATGGGTAATCCTAGCACTTTACTGTGTATCCGTAACTACCATTTGTAGAGAATTCAACACAAAAGACTTGAGATTACAAAGAAACAGAATAGATAGGGACGCTGAAACACCGCCATGTAAGTCAGCAGAAACACCGCCATGTAAGTCAGCAGAAACATGGGCGTCAGGGCTAGTGTGAGGATTCAGCAGACAAATGTGATCCCACAGGGAACACTGCATATGTCATGTGACATCACTGCACAGGATCTGTACAAGACCTGCACTCAAGTGCACATTCCCAGACACATACACATAATTTAAAACAATAAAAATAAACCCTAAAGGAAATACAAGAAGACATTTAAAATGTGAGTTAATATTTGATGAGTTTATTGGGAGTTTTTTTTTTTAAATATTCATGACTAGAATATTGTTCTAGTATTAGTTTTTCTTGGACATAATCTTTTTAAAATGATGCTCCCATGTTAGCCAAAGAGGACAAATATGCACAAATGGTCATTGTTCCCCTTACTGTCTGTCATTGTGGCTGTTGCAGTGCCAGGTCTTTATTTAAATCAGGCCCCACACATTCTGGGAATTACTATACCACGGCCACATCACTTCTGTGGTTTATGGAAAGAAATACACCTACAGCTGATAAGTTTACCTATTAGTGGGATTATGGACCAATTTAAATTTCTTTCCATGACTTTCAATATCCCAACATAGGACATATGATGATAATGCTAACAGAAAAATATGGTTGTTGAAAGTGTTTCATCTAATCCTCACTTTTGTCTACAGATGTCCCCATGCTCCTCAGAATCAACATCTAATGAAGATGTGTCAAGGCCGTCCACATCCTCCTGATGCCTCAGGGAACTAGGCATAGCGCTTGTCACAGGCTCCATGATTTCTGTCAGCTCTGTGCCCCACCAACATGGCCTGGCAGCACAGCTAGAAGCCTTAGGAGGATTTTTTTTTCTTTTCAGCCCTTAAGATCTGAATACAAATCCTCATAGAACTCTCCTGTCAGCAGAGACATGGAAAGCCACTCAAAGCCTTACAAAAGGGTGCCACGGGAACGGGCCATGAGATACCAGGGGACTGTCTGGAACCCAGAATAAGGTATTCTATCTGACCTTGAAATTGATGCTTTTCATTGAAATGATTTGAAAACACCACTTTCCCTTGAGCAAAAGCTAAAATGGGGCAATGGGCAATGTGGTTTTCCTGTGTATATTTTTACAGTGTGCATCTGGAAAGAAGCTATTATTGCTGCCTGCGGATGGGCTTGTGGAGGGGCCAAGCAGATTCCAGGCTCTCCCGGCTCATGCAAAAGTTAGAGTAGGGGCCCTAGTTATACTTCAGGATGGCTGAAGATCCTACGGAGGACACGGCATCTAAAAATTCCCCCCTCAAAGATCAGAAAGCAAAATTTCCATCACTGTGGAAATCTTATGGTTAAAATTACTTGTAACACTGAATACCGCTCAAAGCATAAGATCTTAGTGTCTTAAACCACATCCTTCTTCTCTGAATATTCTAAAACAAAACACTGCTTATCTACACTGCTTTCCTCAGGAAAGCCATTCCTTGCCTTCTAAAATTTCAAACTGCTGCCACAAAATTTGCTAAACAATTCGAATGTACGCATCTTTTGCTGTGATAACCAAGACAAAGCATAGGGTGGGGCAGCTGCGGAAGCCTTCTGAGTTTGCCCTGAGATTGGTAAGAGGCTCAGGGCCCCAAGCACAATTACATCTCCTGAGTCAGGAGCTCTCTCCAAATTCATAGTTTCCCTAAGAGGAATGTGGATAGAAACTGTGAAATCCCTGTGACAGGTCCTGTTTTTGTTTCATTCTGTGTTCTACCAAGGGGACCACCATGGCTCTGACTGATTGAACCCCCAAATAAAACATACAGCAAAAACAAAATAAAAATCAAATATTTAGTTCACAAGAACAATCTCCATTGACTCAGCGAAGTTCTCCCTATCCATCTCTTGCTTTCAGAGGACAAAGATGAGACAGGAGAAGCCTTATGTCTCCTCTTCGAAGAAACCCTTGCTGTCCACACTGAGGGCGGGGGCAGTTGAGGGTGGGGGCAGTTAAGCGCTAGGCTCTACAGGCTGTCTTTTCCTCTACCGGCTGGAATTCCAAGGTAGCCTTAGTGACAGCCCACAGCATCCCTAAAGCATCACTGATAGATGGGCCTGACACCCACAGTGACAGCAGACACATCACCATTGTCCCCATTATACCCAGGGCTGATGAACCTTGTAATGCTTCCTTTGAATCAGGACAGAGTTGGATGTGTCAGAGGCTGGACGCCTAAAGGACATCTGGTAGGTGGCCCATGGGATGAGGAGGCACATGTGTCCCATTTGTTTTCTACTCTCATCCTAGCACATTGGTTTTATTTTTTCCTCTTTTTTTTTTTAACCTTAGATTCTAAGCATCTTAGAGTCAGAAACTATCAGAAATTCCTGGAAGAGCCTTTTCTCCCTTTGGGGTCTAGAGTTCAATGTACCTTTCACTTTCAAGCTGCCATTTGCTTATCTCTAGTTGTTGTACAAAGAGAATTTGAGTCAGGTTACATCTGTGTGGTAGGAAATGGCATTCCAAAAGAACACAGAGGAAGGCAGAGGGGTGAGGGGGTGGGGGTGGGGGTGGGGGATGGGGCAGTCAGGCTATCTTCTGGGCACCGAGCTTGGTTAAGCTAAAATGTGTTTTCATTTTTATAAAATTAAATTTGGTTTATTATAACTGGATCTCTTTTCCAGTGCTGGCAAGGTGCCCAAATTGCACATAGCCTGGCCATGTTGGGGCCAGGTCAGAATATTGCCACACAAGTAGGGGATCTGGAACCATTAAAATAATAAAACTCAAGCTGACTTCTGAAGGAACTCGAAGATGATCTCCCCAGCGTTCACAATGTTCACAGCAGGCCTGAGATGGTGGCACAGTCTGGCAGCTCCTCCAAGTTCCAGGAAGGCTGAGTCAGGAAGATTGCAAATTTGAGGCCAGTCTGGGTTACATAGCAGGAGCCCACGCAAAGTTAAAACAAAATAAACACTGCCTCGTAAAACTGAATGTTTCCAGCTTCTTGCCAGCCTGATGTTCTCTGCTGTCCCCAGGCAGGCTATGACACTGGTCCCCTTCTATGTGGTCACCATAGCTACCTTCTAAGCAGGCACCAGGCCTTCTTCTCTCATTGCCTCTTCCTCCCATCCTCCTGGCTTCTCCCTCTTGAGGCGACATCAGACCTGCCTGGCTAATTCTGGATTACATTTCCATACCATCATCCTTAAGGTATTAAAATCTAAAAAGCCCCATCACCATGTGAAATATTTATGCTCACAGTCTTTGGGGGAGTAGTGCATAAAATTCTAGAGGGACATTATTCTACTTACTATGAATTGCTCTTGCCAATAGAACATCACAGTGCAGTGCCTCCTCCAGTGGTGTGGATGGGCCTTTGAGCACTGTGGTTTGCTTTCTTGGAGTCTAGCTGACACTGTATATAAAACCTATGCTATTGTGGGGGAGGGGCAATTTTTACTGGAATTGGGTCATTGTGGTCGATGAGTGAAATCATCTGTGTCCATTCTGTCCAGACAACCTTTCAGGTCTGCACAAGAGTCACAGCAGCAGGACCAGCAAGTTTGCCTCCCCCACCCGCCAGCTAAACCCTGCAGAGAACAAATCATCTTAAATAAACAATTGATTCTAGTTTTTAGATTTTATGTTTTGGGCTATTTGCTAAGCTACTGTGTATAAATTACAGATACAATAGGGATCATCAAAACTTGCACCACTTTAGAGGGACATAGGATGCAGGGACAGCACCCAAAGACTAGTGGAAAAGCACAGGACAAAACTATTCAGAGGAAAGTGAACACCATTGTGTTCTGTTGAGAAGCCTTGGAAGTTAATTAGAGCTGCCTTCCATTGGTAATACTATAAGGTAGTTGGGAAACGACACCGAGCTTGGCCTTGGCTGTCATTTTAACCTCTGTTCCTGTGTGAACAATTCACAGCACACCAGTTGCCTGACATTGTTAATAAATCTTTTGCCTTCTCATCAGTAAATGGATGGTGAAATTAGAAGCATGTGTGTGTTGTTCTTGTCACTGTGGTCATTGTCCTCAATGAGTAAAACCACCTTTATTCAAAGTGTGTCACAAACTGTGGGCTGTCACTAGTACAATAGATCAGAAAGGAAGTATTTTATCATGAAGCTTGGTGAATCACTCAATTTATCTGAAACTTGGTTTTCTCTTCTGTAAAAACAACTTGGTTTTCCTACTTCTGAAAGCTGTTTTGACTACATAAGGCGAACACAAACAAACAAACAAACAAACAAACAATAAATTCCCTTCTCTCTCCCTTCTCTTCTGTTCAGAAAGCTCTGTCCCACCACCAGCTACACTATCATTCAGCTCTTCTCCTTTTTATGTCTGCCGTTGAAGGTATCATTTAAGACACAGTCATAAACAGATACACTCGGCACCTCCCAGCTGTTTCTGAGGTCATTCAATCCTAAAGCAAAGCAAAGTTTTAGAGACCACTTTAAAAGTCAGACAAAGATAGCTGGTTACCTGGAGATTGGCAGACATAAGAGGGTGAGAGGAGTTTGGGTAGGCCAGCACAAACCTCCAGTCCCTCACAGAAAGTAATATTGCTTGATTGGTCCAAATATTGATAATATCAGAATTCTCAGTGGCGACTGATGGGATAAATGAGATGAGTCAAGTTCTCATGAGTTCCCACTCATATATTCTAGCTAGGAGAATGGTTGGAGGGAGTTTTCCTGGTCTGCTGCTGTGAAGCCACACCATGACCACGGCAACTCTTATGAAAGACAGCAATTGGGATTGACTTGTAGTTTCCGATGTTTAGACCACTGTTATCATGGCGGGAAGCATGGCGGCTTGCAGGCAGACATGGTGCTGGAGAGGTAGCTGAGAGGTCTACATCTGGATCTGCAGGCAGCAGGAAGAGACTGGGAGACACTAGGCCTAGCGTGGGCTTCTGAAGCCTCTAAGCCTCCACAGTGACACCCATCCTCCAACAAGGCTAGACATACTTCGGCAAGGCCACACCCCTTAATAGTATCTTTTCCTGGTAACCAAGCATTCAAACACGTGAGTCTATGAGGGCCATTTCTATTCAAACCATCACAGAGAGTTACATAATAAAGAGTGAAAATAATTCAGATGGTGTCTGCTTCCACTTCCTGAGGAAATTTCTTTCATCTTCCTTGCACTGTGGTCTCCATGTATGATTTAGTCTCTGTACCAAGCATCCTTTTAGTAGCTTCTACATGAGAACCAAATAACCTTGACTGTGCAAATGACTGCAATGCTTTCAAATGTGCCCACTAAAGTGTCCTTTACTCTATACCTAACTTCTGTGGGTCTATGGATTGTAACTTGATTATCATTTATTTAATAGCTTATATCAACATGTAAATGGATATATGCCGTATTTGTCTTTCTGATTCTGGGTTACTTTACTCAGAATCATTTTTTCTAGTTCCTACCAACTGCCTGGAATTTTCATAATACATCACTGTGTGAATATACCACATTTTCTTGACCCATTCTTCTGTTTTAAGACAACTAGGTTGTTTCCAGTTTTTGGCTATTGTGAAGAGAGCAGTAATGAACATGACTGAACAAGTTTCCTTGTGGTGTGATGAAGCATCTTTTGGGTATATGCCCAAGAACGGCAGAGCTGGATCTTGAAGTAGATTTAGTCCCATCTTCCCAAGGTACTGTCTCACTGATTTCCATAGTGGGTGTACAAGTTTGCACTCCAACCAGCAAGGATGAGTGTTTCCCTTTTTTCACACCCACTACAGTATGAGCTGTCACTTGTGCTGTTGATCTTAGCCCTTCAGATGGGTGTAAGATTAAATTCCAAAGAAAATCTTGTTTTCCTTTCCACATTTCCCTCATGACTAAGGGTGTTTAACATTTCTTTAAGTGTTTCTCAGACTTTTGGGTTCTTCTTATGAGAATTCTCTGTTTAGATCCATACCTCATTTTTAAATTATATTATTTCTTTTCTTGATATCATTCTTTAATTTCTTTATATATTTTTTATATTAGCCCTCTATCAGATGTGGAATTGGTAATGTATATCTTTTTCTATTCTGTAGGCTGCTGCCTTGTTCAGATGATGGTGTCTTTAGCAGTGCAGAAGCTTTTCAGTTTCATGAGGTCCCATGTTCTAATTGTTGATCTTGGTGCCTTACTAATGGTGTTCTGTTCTGAAAGACTGCCAATACATTCACGGCCATTCCCTACTTTCTTGTTGGTCACATTCAGTGTATCTGGTTTTATGTTGAGGTTTTTGATACATTTGTAGTTGAGTTTTGTGCAGGGTGATAAGTATAGATCTATTTGCATTCTTCTACATGCATCCATCCAGTTTGATCAGCACCATTTCTTAAAGATGCTGGTTTTTTTCACTTTGTATTTCTGGCATATATTTATATAATACATATATATATGATACATATTATATGTTATAATATAATATGTATATAATAGATGTCTATATGTGTATGGATTTATGTCTTCATCTTCAACTTGATTACATTGATCAATGTGTCTGTTTTTGTGCCAGTGTCATGTTGGTTTTTATTACTATGATTCTGTAATACAAGTTGTAATCGGGGACAATGATACCTCAGTTATTTTATTATTCAGGATTATTTTAGCTATCTTGGATTTTTCATGTTGCCATATAAAGCTGAAAAATGTCCTTTGAAGATCTGTGAAGAATTGTGTTTGAATTTTGATGGGGATTACATTTTGAATCTGTAGCTTGCTTTTGACAGGATGGCCATTTTTACTGTATTAATTCTACAGAGCTGATGAGCATGGATAATCTTTCCATCTTCTGATACATTCTTTAATGTCTTTTTTTAAATCAGGTATCTTCTATTATTTGAGGTTATTGTGAAGGGTACTGTTTCCCTGATTTCTTTCTAGTCTGTTTGTCATTTGTATAAAAGGTTTTGATGTCTTCCTTTCCAATCTGTATTCCCATTGTTATCCTTCAGTTGCCTTATTGCTTTAGCTAAGACTCCAAGGACTACATTGACTAAGTTTAGAGAGTGGACAACCTTGTCTTGTTCCTGATTTTAATGGAGTTGCTTTGAGTTTCTCTTCATTTAAGTTGATGTTTGTTATAGACTTTCTGTAAACTGCCTTTATTATGTTTAGGTGTGTACCTTGTATCCCTAATCTCTCCAGGACTTTTATCTTGAAGAGTTATTGGATTTTGTCACAGACCCTTTCTGCATCTAATGAGATTGATGCTTATGTGGTTGATTCATGTTCTTTTGCAGTGGTGATGATGGTGGTCATGGTGTGTGTGTGTGTGTGTGTGTGTGTGTGTGTCTGTGTCTGTGTGCAGGCACACACAAGTGTATGTGTATCTGTGTGCCTGTGTGTATGCATATACATATTTGTGTTTGGTTTTCCTCTTTTGATTTGCTGGTCTTGTATTATTTATTCCTTATTTAAATTTGGGTCTATTATGGAATGTCTTTCCACATCTATTGTATTGAAAGTTTTGCTGAACATTTGTGATTTCTTAAGAGTTTTTACAACTTCTGTCCGGGACCTTCTGAGTCTTAGAGTCTCCACTGAGAAGTCAGGTGTTACTCAAAGAGGTCTGCCTCTTTTCCATGCAGCTTTTAATGTTTTTTCTCTGTTCTATGTGGTTGGTGTTTTGGTTGTCTGCTAGGGATGACTTCGTGTCTGACCCCGTCAAGCTGGTGTTCTGTATGCTTCTTGAACTTCCTTTTTAAGATTAGAAGAATTTTCTTCTGTGAAAATATTTTCTGTTCCTTTGATGTGGGTTTCTTCTTCTTCCTCCTCTATTTCTATTTTTCTATTATTCTTATATTATTTTTGTTTTTCATAGTGTCCCAGATTTCCTGGAATTTATGTACCTGGAGATTTTTAGATTTAACATATTCATTGGGAGAGGTATGTCTTCTAGTCTGTCTTCAGTGCCTGACGATCTCTCTTTTATCTCCTGTTTTCTGTTGCTGCTCCTTGCCTCGGACGTTCTTGGTTGAGCTCCTAAGTTTTCCATTTCCAGATTTCCTTCAGTTTGGGTTTTCTTCATTAATTCTATTTGTTTGTGTTTTCATAGGTTTCTTTATTAGATATTTGTTCATTTCCTCTTTGAGGACCTCTTTCATTTTCATAAAGGCCATTTTAATGTTACGGCTTTCCATGATAGTATGCAAATGAAATGCCAGCAATAAAGCAGGAAAACCGTGCTTGTGGGTGCTGAGAGCTGACATCTAGATATTGGGCTGGGCTTGGAGGTGGGTTAGAGACTCCACAGGAGTGAGGAAATTAGGGTGTTCCATTGGGATCTGCTTCTTCCCTAGGCATGGGATAAGAGAGTGAGGAAAGACCGCAGAAGAAGGTCTGGTAGAAAACTGGAAGTGAGAATGTGAGATCAGGCTTAGAATGCAGGGAGAGGTGGAGATCTGCAGTTAGCCTACCCACTTCAAAGCTGAGGTGGCCTGAGGATTCGAGGGGATGCCCTTAGGATTTTGGGGGTGGGGGTTGGCGATAGAGCAGTGAATAGGGCAAAGGAAGTTTGGAGATGAAGATCTGTGTGATCTGCTGGAGAAGGGGAGAGAGAGGAAGGCAATCCTGCACAGTCGGTTTGCTGCAGACCTAAGAATGAGACGTGGAGATTGGATTTGGAGGAGTGGAGGGAGAGGTAAGAACTGCAGTTAGCTTACCTGCTTCCCTGGCTGGAGCAACCTGTAGGTTTTCAGGGGCCCAGGTCTGTGCTTATGCCTTCAGTGGGACAGGGGACAGTGCCACCACCTTCTTCTGCATTAAGATTATCATTTCCCTTTAATACTGAGCCTTCTGGGAGTCACAGCGCAAACACCATCATTTTCCTTTGCTATTCAAACACAGATATCAAGGGTTTTTGGCATCTCTGAAATTTCTGACAGATGACTTCCTTAATAGACTAAAAGACATCTGTAAATTCATCTTTGGTAAGAGACAGGCAAATCTGATGGCAGTCCTTGATAATATGCAAATGAAATGCCAGCAATAAATTTGGTTTCAATAATGAAGTTCTAATAAAAAGCTTTCCATTTAGGGACAGGCCAAGGACAGGTGGCCAGGTGCACATAAGCATTCCAGCCACCCACCAGGCTCAACTCCCCTGCTCTGTTTTGGCTTTGGGGACTGGTGAATAATACAGCTGGCAGTTTTGCATAAAACGAGAGGCATGGCTCTCATTCGGGTTCTCTTGTATTTTGAATTTTTTCGGGCTTAGGTCAGTTCACGGACTTCAGTGCCGTGCTTGTGAAATGTAATCACAGCTCTGAGGTGCTCTGGAACTCCTGTACTGTTTGGTGATTGAAGCTGACGGGCCATTGGGCTGAGCTGCAGTCTTAGAATTGATAGCCTTCAGCTAATCTCATCGATAAAAAACAGTCACCCACAGACACTTCGACAGGCTTGGCAACAAAGGAAGTCATCCAGAGCTCACTGGAAAAGATTAAGAGACAGTCAGGTTAAAAAAACGTCTTGGCTCCATTTGCGCATGCCTTGGGTGGTGAGCACTGACTTAGCCTTTGGTGTTTGCTCACACATCTCTTTCATGTGTCTTGTTATAACAACTTCCAAAGCTATAAACAAAGAAAATAAGACATCATCTCAGATAAAAGAGCAAAAGATTTAACACCTGGAAAAGCCCTCACCCTGGAACAGTCTGGCCTCAGAGAACAAAGGGATTTGCAGTCCATCTTACTTCCCAGTGTTGGCGTGCTTTATGTTAAAAGTAGATTTCTCTCCTGATTATATTGTTACACATTCCACATCTCTCATGCCATCAGCCTTAAGGACTTTATTATTTATGTAATTCCATGGCCCAATGCTGAGTAAGTGCATCTGATCTCAATGAATGGCATAGAACTTTAAAATTATCAGTAGATTTCAGGGGAGAGAGAGAGACCATCTTAATTCTCCAGCAAGAGTATCGATTAGTAACAGATGGGCTTTTCTGATTGAATTATTTTTCTTCTTCTTTTTCTTCAAATAAAAATATAGATCTGTCAAAGTATTTCAAATCATCTAGAGATAGAGGTTACTTAAACAAGATTCTTTTCTTTCTCTTTCTGGGGAGTACTCCAGGTTAAGAGGGTCACCAATTACAGAGACATTCTCCTCAGCTAGCAGCAATGGCAGCTTCATTTGGAAGACTTTTAGCCCAAACATGGGGTTGTTGGCTTCTTTCTTTTCCTAAGGGGTTCCAAGTAAAATGAGTTTTAGAAAGGAACTAAAAGTATAGRCAAAAATATCTTTCTAGACTAAATCAAAGATTTAAGAGCTCACTAAACAGATCATCCACCTGGTGAATGTTCTTCCTCTCACAGCAAAAACTCCCATGGACAAAAATTCTTCAACTCACCTCTCCAGGCCTCAACTCCACTCTACTTGGTTGGGAGACTTCACTACAAAAGACCAATAGGAAATCCAATTTTGAAATAAGAAGCAAGATTCTGATGATTGTGTCCCATCTATCCAAGTGAATTTGGAGCTTGGTTTCTAAGCAGTTAATGAAAAAGTGTCCCCTACTTTTCTCAYTTGAAGCCCTGTGTTTGTGTGAGCTTAAAGTTTCCAATGTAATGAGATGGTGGAGAGGAGGAAAACAATGGGTTCCAAATTAGGAATTTGAAAATAATAGTTGGAAAATAATGAAAATGACATATTTTCTATGTGTCTAAGACATAAAGTAGAATGTAGTAAACCTCTGGGCATAGGAGACTATTACAGAATTTCAAACATTAGTTAAAATATTAAAATGATGGCATGTTAGATTAATAACTCACATTTCTTGGTTCTTTTAAGAAGTAAAATAGCACACCTCAGCTAAGAGCCAGTGTTTAGAGTGTAGACCTCTTGTGAGACTCCAATTATGGTACATTAGCTGTAAAAACCACTCCTCCTCTATAGCATCCTGTCCCACCCCTCTAAGTTGCATTCCTAAACCTTAGCCATGGAGGCCTTTGCATTCACTACTTTTATATCTCCCATTAAGACAAATTACATGTAGGCCTAATTCTTTTTTTTTAAATAAGTGAAACTTATTCAAAACTCAGCTGCTTAAACATCAAACATCGAGTTTCTGATTCAGAACTCAGATATATTGTTTAAGTTAGCTTTTAAACTGGTTTTCCTTAAACTTGTGTTTTTTTAAAGATGTCCTAGAGGCCTAGAATGAATGGCTAGGAATGAGAATAAGGATCCTCTTTTACAAGGTCATAGGGTATGCTAGCTAATTTGTTGTGGTGGTTGTTGTTGATGGTGGTGGTGGT
>BDUI01003825.1:55584-66612 GCA_002335545.1 Apodemus speciosus
TCACAGTAATAGTAAATCTGAACTAGTCCATAGGGCCATTTGCTTGCTGTTTCTGTACTCAAATTTTCATGGTTTAAATGAATCAGTGCCTCCAGTTTTCTGAGTAGAGSTCCTCTATCCTGTATGATCTTAAAGGTTCTGACATAGAGAAAGTGTGGAGGAAGAAAACCCTTTTGTAAATGAGTAYACTACAGATATACAATAGCTAAGAAAAAGATGAAATTTCAGTGTGTATTGCTATATGAATTTCTGTTATGTCTATGTAGGCAGTRGTAGAGAAGTTGATTTGGGTGAAGAAAGAGAGTGGATAAACAGTTGGATATTTCCTGGCTTCCATGTCGTATTTTCCATTAATAAGAAGACAAGTTGGCTCCTAAGTAGTACATATAAACGGTTTAATGAAAGTGAGACAATGCATCAAGTGGAAAGCAGCACTAGAACTGGAAAAGGGAGGCAACCAAACTCCTGTGCCCAGGAATGCCCCAGACAGCCACACCTCTGGGACTTCTRTGGCCTCGGCCGATGCATGACCCTTTCTTGACTTGGGACCAGCGTTCTCTTAGGGTCATTCACCAGTGCCACTCCCTCTTTAAAGTAATAATTTAGTCAAGATGAGATACTGACTCATTTCTTGAAAGGCACATTAGGTCAAAAAAAAAAAAAAAACAGAAAAGAAAATACCCTACGTAAAATGTACCTGTTTACAGGAATTGCTGAGCTGCTGTATGGGCTCTGTTGGCAAACAGCGATTTCTCAAGCTTACTCAAGGAAGCCAAAGTTGTCCTGGGCTCAGAATGGGCATCACACTCACAGGACGATGTCCCTTAAATCACAGAGACACACAGGGTATAAAACGAACACAAGACCTAACATCTAAACTTCTCAATTCCAAGTCAGACCAAGCACTGCAGAGAGCTCACCACCCAGACAAAGCTGTCACATGATTGGCCAACTTAGCCAGGTCTGTGCTCATCCACGGAAGGTTGGCATGGCTTGTGTGTTGATTTTTAAGGGACTCATGGTTCATCTCAGGCAATCAGCACTCTCCCCGGTTATACTGACTGAAGATAATTAGACATCAGTGCTGAATAAAGTTCACTGAGTGGAAACTTACAGGCTGGAAATGATGCCAATGGCTACTCATTAGGACTTAAGAATACCTACACGTGTAGGTTCTCTCCTTCTCAAGCCCATTCCTATGATATGGTTTCAAGGCTTTAAGTTTTCTTTGGATTCTACCCTGAAACAAGGATAGCACTCGTTGGCTTAAATGACTAAGATCTTAAGGATATGAAGATGCACATCTGTATAGGTCAGATTTCAATTTAGTACAGGGAGAGAAAATGCTTCCTAAGTCTGAAAAACAACATGTATCCTGAGCATGATATCAGGCCATACTTCTTTAAATTGAGTTTTCACAAGAGAAAAAGTATGGGTGGGAATGGATTACAGATTATGGATGACTACAAGCATTAAAATTCACAAGACTCAGGGTTGGTCAATTAAATCTCAGTTGCATAGAAGCCAGACACATCTGACATGACTGAGAATTCTGGAATATATCGGCCTCAAGAACAGGCTTCCTTGAAAATACTCTTTGAGTGGTGTGAGTCAGAGGTTTGACAGCTGGCTGTGGGATTAGTAGGTGGGAAAGATGCTTCAGTTCCTGTGTTTTGAAGAAAAATAGTGTAGGGAGARKGAGAGTGGAGTACAGTCTGTCTAAACCCCACACTGCAGCATGTGCCAAGATAGGCATTGGAAAGACCCTCCCATTCTCAAACTACTTAGATTGAAAGGCAAAGAAAATCCAGAGCTAGCTTGTTTAAGATTAACCAACGAGTTTGAAAACAAAGCCAAATGTTTAAAGTGACTTCCTAAAAAAATGTTCTACTGTGCAAAGAAATGTAGTTTGTATTGGATGCCCGACCAGAGGTCTGGTCTTGTCTTTTCTGGGTGGGCGTGGCTTTGCGCATTGATTCAGCTGGAACAGTGAATTTGCTCTTCTCTACTACTTCAAAATACAGTTGAGAGCAAGTGGGGGAAGCTGTGCATGAATAAATTCCAGAGGGCATAAAAAGGAGAAAGCATCGTAATAATKTATAATCATTAAATCATAAGTCCATAAAACATATTTTCTCTGATGTCACATCTTATGAAATAAGAAGCCAGAGGGTGATCACTCATCTGCTTAGGAACAAGTAGCAGAATATATGAGTGACAAGGGCCCCTAATTACTTCCTGACTCTGTGCATTGGTGTCTACCTCTCCTCCTTAATAGAAAAAAATAGATTGAAGAAAATGCACAACTGTGTGCATGCAAACACACACACACACACACACACACACACAAAAGATGGAGTGACCTGACGTCTAATAAATAGCACATTTGAAATGAAGCACAGAAGAAACTTCCAGACAAGTTATGAAGTGTGGAAAAGCTTAAGGAGATTGGGATCCTAATTAAGGTTGGGTTCCATGTGGGAGAGTCAGCTGAGATTCTCTTACCCMTCTTCCCATAGTGCTYCCTAAACCCCAAATTATGAAAAGCAGTTTACTGATCCCATAGATTATTACAGCTTAATTTTTCAGGCATAAATAGCATATTCATATATTTCATAGACATTTGTACATCTGTTATTTTGATTGATCGGTGTGTTTCTCAAACGATTCATCCCTATTTTTAATTAATGCTCATCCATCCTTCTACACTTAATTGTTTGATTTCACCAACTAAAACCTTGGTGCTAATGTATCCACTGGTAGYCACATAAGTGTTGGATTATGGTAAGCTTCAGTTCATGTTTCAGTATATTATTTGCATTTCATTCATCCATAATAAATTGGAAACACCCTAAAAGGAGGATTTGTTTTTTTTTTAATTTTCCAATGTTGTTGGTAAGTAGAAAAATGTATTTGATGAATGAATGAACAATGCTCTCTTCTATAATCAGATTTCATGTCTTACTGTGCTTGGCCACCCAGAAGAGAATCCCTGCATTCTCCGAATATCAAACTTCTTAATTATCTGTAGGTTCTTGTTTTGTTTTCTTGGTTGGTTGGATGGATGGCTTTTTAAAGATGGGGTGTCTCTGTATAGTCCAGGCTGTCTTGGAACTCACTTTGTAAGACAGGCTGGCCTCGAACTCAGAGATCTGCCTGCCTTTGCCAACCCAGGTAGAGTGTGCCACTACCACCTGGCTTCTGTGGTTGATTTTAGAGAGTTTAAAACCCTATCTTTAATCTCTATATGTACTTAGGATTTTCCAACTGGGAAGCAGCATTTAGTCCTCACCAACAGTAGTAGTTGGAGGCACTGTCTCATGTCTACCCGTGGGATAGAAGGCTGGCCAGGAGGAAATCGGGCTGAAGACAGGTAGTAAACATTTGGTTCTGTGTGATGACTGCATGCACGTTTTCCCCACTGATTCTTCCTTGCTGGCTCCTCCAAAGATGGCWAGTGGTACAGAGAAATGTTTGCTAATGTGGTTGCCTTTGGKATTTTTTAAAGTGTAGATTTTTATGAAATTACAAGCAATATCTAAACCGGATACTCACCTCAAGCCGAATCCACATTCTTATTCAGRTATCACCTTGTATATATTCTCTTGTACATACGTGTGGCTTCTGTATAATGTTATCTCATGTGCAGGTATGAASGCCATCCAGATGAAGCTAAAGAACTCTGTCATCAACATTGTCCCTGATGCTGGAGCCTGGGAGAGATGGCTCAGGGGTGAAGAACTCGTGCTGCTGGACCTGAGTTCATTTCACAGCATCCATGTCAGGTGGCTCACAGCCAACCTGTAACTCCAGTTTCAGGGTGTCTGACCCTTCTTCTGGACTCCATGTGTGTCTTCATTCATAGGAACATACCTCCCCCTGCATAATTAAAACTTTATCCTTGTGAAAACAAAATACTTTATTGACACTTCTCTATTCCCAGCCCCTTCAACTCAATTACAAACTTAAAACCAATGTGTGATTCCCTGTCTACATTTATGTAATTTCAACAGTTTTATATAAATAAGATCATATAGCATTAATCATTAGAATTGATTTTTCTCTCTACATGCTATCTTTGAAGTTTATCCAGACTGTGTGTCAATAATCTGTCCTTTTTTATTGCTGAGTAGTGTACTGTGGAATGAACCACAGTTGAAATATTCATTTAATCAACTGTCTTTTCCCTTGGTTTTAGATATTAGGAATAAAGCAGCTAGGAACACTGAATTAGAGGGGGCTTTGTGGGGAAATATATACTTTAAGATTTAAATCTGTGTACATATGTGTGGTGTATTCAGATGTGCATACCCCATGTTGGCATGTCTGGTGGTCAGAGGATGATGTGGGGCTGTTCTCCTGCATCTCTTCTCTGCTTTATCTGGGTTAAGCCTCTTACTGGACCTGTAGCTCACTCTTCTCTCTTTGTCCAGATTCTCCTAATCGTTTCCTCTGGGCATCTGTGCTCTCTTTCCTCTTTGATCACAAAGGACCATGTGGAGTGGTCAGAATGCTGTCTCCCATCCTAGATGGAAGTAAAGGGATATTAATAGAGTGCTAGGCAGAGACAGAACAAGCAGGGCTCAAGGGCTCAGAGCTTGTTGCAACCAACAGTTCAGAACACAAAGGTGTGGCCTGACTGACCTGGCAGTGGGTACAGAAAGGACAGAAATCCTTACAGGCAGTTGTGGGCTAAATGAGTCCTCTGCACTTTTGCATGACAAAGTCCCACTCCCAGATGATGCTACYAGGTGGTGTGAGGCCTTTGGATATGATTCCTTCATCGAGACAGAACTATTATGAGCTCTCATAAAGGAAGCCCAAGGGACCCACTTGCCTTTTATCATGTGAGACACAGGTATTATCTATGAACCAGGAAGTGTGTTCTCAGCRGACTTCAATTCTTCCAGTACATTTACCTTGGACGTTCCAGCATTCTCCAGGGATGTAGGGAAAGGTATCAGTACCATTAATCAGCCACCCAACTTATGTTTATCRTGACAGCTCTAGCRCGATTAATACCAGGGCTGAGATCTTACTTCTTCCAGGACTTCCTTGGCCAGCCACCCTCTTTCTCACAAGGTGGGCTTTACTGTGCCTGCTGCCATGTGATCATGGCAGGGTCCTGATTGTCACACATCACGGTTCTAATCTGGATGCTTCCACATTCTAACAGAGCCTCAGGACAGCCATTGGGCCACCCCCAGCTTCAATCTCCTATGCTGAGCAGAATGTTCAATACCTTTAGCTGAGAAATGGTGAACTGGAGACCCTGTGTATATTCAGTTATCACATGACAAACCATTTCAGAACTGGTAAATTTTTTCTCCATGTTGTTTGTTTGTTTGTTAGATAAATCACATGAACATTAGCAGTAAAAATCAGCTGAAAGTTTGAGAGTTAAATACTAAATCCAAATGAGATTGTTCTGAGACTGGCTCTCAACTCTTGCTGGAGTCTACCAGCACCATGAAAACAAGAAAGGAAAAAGAAAGATCCCAGGGACTCATCCNTGGAACACACGGCTGTTAAAAGGCAAGATATTACATGAAAATAAGGTGTCCATGAAACACAAACATTTTGTGTGTAGAATTTTAGCCATATACCTAACACATGCCATTGTATATCAGCAAATATTCCAAGCCCTGAAACCTAAAGAACTTTTGGTCTCAAGAAGCTTAGACATGAGACACTGAACCTGTAGACCCAAATATGAAACTATTTCTGTTGTAGCTTTTGAGTCCAAAATGAATTAAAACCCTTGCCAGTGCCTACAGTTGAGATGAATGACTTTGCCACTGTGACTTTGAAGTGACCTAACTCTACCATTTCAGTGGAGTTAAGTTGTGTTGTATTTACTCACCATGTATGACCCTGATCACCAAGGAACCCTGGTCCCCATAGAATCAAACTGTGTCCATCATCAAATGGTGGCAAACAGAGACCAGGAGAAAAATGGGAATAAAACCACAATGGGAAGAAGGTCCCTAAGCCTAGAAGCCATCTGTGTTTGCTCCTCAAAGACTCATTTTCCAGTGCTTCCCCCTACCATACATACTTCACAACACTGGAACACTGACCTTGAGAAGAGGAAAGGGAAATAACAAAACAAYGTTTTACCAAGCAGATAATCTATAGGAAATTGGATACTGTTTTTAAGACATAGATATGACTGTTTGTTTCTGGAAGTTCCTACTTCTGTTTCTGCAGCCAGATGAGAGTCCTTCATGTGTTATTCTCTGTCCCAAGCTGAGAAAGGATCTGCACTCAGCCTCAGGTAGCTTTCAGGCTACATCATGGGCTATCCCTGTTGACTCTGAACACTATAGAAAATACAGAGGAGGAGCCCACTTGGTAATCAAACTTCTTTCTCATGGTTTTGGAGGCTGAAAGTCCAAGACTGAAGCAGTTTTGTGAGTGGTGAGGTCTTGCTTTCYGTTAATAGGCTTGCTCTGTCCTCATGGTGAAAAAGGATGTTCTCTCTCTGGCCTTTGCTGTAAGGACCTCTGTCCAAAGAGTCCCCAGATTCTTTGCMGTAAGTGTCCCCAAACAGAGTGTAATGTCTCAGGCTGAGACAGAAAAGGGGTAAATAATTAACAAAAGCAAGATTCCCAGGCACATGGAAAGGATAATTTTACAATGCACGCCAGTTAAGAGTTTTGCTAGAACTGAGTATGCATGCTGAATATCTTTCTCTCTTTTAGCTCTCGTTTTTATAAATTCATTTCTTGAATACCTTTGTATCAACTTAAAATATCTTCACAACCAAGTTTTCCCAGGTCATAGAGTCTGGTGATAGATTGGGTGTCACTCAGGCAGAACTCTCCAGCTGCTGCATCTTATGCAAACCCTTCTCTTATGACGTAAATACAGAGGCACCCAAAAACTTTGTAGTGCTCAGTTTATTTCATAGACTTTGAGGTTCCGCAGAACTCTCACACAGTGTTCTACATCTCTCCAGTTCATTAAAGTTCCTTTTTTCCGGGAAGTTTTATTTGAAAACGTAGTTCTAAGTAGAGTGCTTATGAGTACAAACAATTATGATCTTTTTTTCAGCAGAGGTCCTTGACCGTGTGTCTGTGACCACATGTCATGCACTGACATGAAAACAAAGGCAACTAAGGGACCATGTGCACAAAGCTTAKYTCGGTGATCTTAGCAACAAAATGGCAGAAGTTGAATCCTTTTCTTCCCCAGTGACAGTTCTAGCTACAAGCACTTTCCTAAAGACTATGGTCGAATAGCRTTATCAGATGTCTGAGAGGAGCATTTGTCCACAGGAGTCCAAAGAAAGGCGGTCACACACTCCTGCTCTGCATTGTATAATCTTTTTCTCATAGGATGCTAATGTTAATGCTGGAAATGTCTATGTGATACAAGGATAGAAGCAGGTGCCAGTGTTGGTGTTTCTGTTTCTCATGAGCTGTTTGAACAGTCCTTGGGTCCCAGAAGACTGTTCTGTATCTTATCACTGAGGTAAACTGTGTTTGTTATTCCTGTTCAAATGGCATCCCTTTCTTCCCTGGTTCTAACCTGTAGCTTTCATGTGTCTTGAAGATCATTTTCTTTCTTTATATGGGTTTTCACTTAGTTCACTTTTTAGAAAGACCGTGTATCTACAGTGTTTGAACAGCACTGTATCCTGATGTCTTACCATGAATGTCAAAGCCCACTGTCATCTCTACATCTCCAGATCTGTAGTTACTACAGACAAATCTATATCATTCATAAAACAGACTCCATCTATAATCTCAAGCATATCTTTACTTTCTGCACATATTCATTCTTTAGTGCTTGTGCTTAGTAACCCTGTAAATGACAATACCAAGTACTTCTTGCTCCTCAATGCACAGAATGCTCATACCTCTCTTTCAAATCTTGGATGCTAGATATTGAGAGTTAAAATTGAACTATCCTTGTATTCTGGCCGATATAAGAAACAGCTAGAAAAAGAACAGTGTGCAGGCATGGTCCCACAGCTATGCTAGTGAAGTAGAGGCAAGATGATATTTAGTTCTCAGCCTGCCTGGGCTATAAAGTGACATTCTATTTACTCTAATAGGAGAGAAGAAGGCATAGAAGAGGATGAAGGGAGAGGAGAGAATCAAGGAATCATAACACTTATTTCTCAGAACATTGGCTTTGCATTTGATACATTGTTTGCTGAAGGAAGTCATAGCTTAAATTTGTATTCCATGCCCAGGTGTTACAGATTTTAATGGTAATGGTTATTTGGCACACAAAGGTCAATGCCATGTGAGTAACAGAGACTCTCCAATGTCACTAAGCATGCTGAAGGAGGGGCACAGGGCAGATACAGTGAGAGTTCGAGAGGCAATGGTTGTGACAGAATGGTGGACTCTTTGTTGAGTGTAGAATCCTCTTAAGCAGACAGAGGTTCAAATACCATTAAGTCTTGGCAGAACTCTTCTTGCTAATTCAGAGAACAAAGGCTTGCTGAAACCCATAAAGAATGACCTCTCAAATTTCAAATAGCATTGTAAAGCACTTAATGAGTTAGGAGTAATTGAATCAGAAACATATGGATTAAATTTTCCTTGAGATTCATAGGGGTTTAATATTAAGGGAAAGTCATTCAACAAAATTGCCAAAGACCAGTCAACTCAAACTTTTAAGACTACTAGTTCTGCTCTGTAACCAGTTGCTAGGCCATGGGTTTTGGGCAGTAATGCATCCACTAAAATTCTATCTGGAGACAATAGATCTGCCCCTGAAGGGAACTCAGCTCAGTAGTTTCTGCCTTCATGGAATCAGCCCACCTGCTTACCCACACAGGTGGGTAATCTAATTATGTGATAGTCTCACCCATGGAGAACTGCATTTTGGATCTATATGCACTTGTTTTAGAATATAAATTGACAGATGTGTATATATATATATATATACATATATATGTAATTGTATTATATGTATGTATGTATTTATGTATGTATGTATGTAGGTAGGTAGGTATACTGGCTGGTTTTGTGTGCCAATTTGACACAGGCTGGAGTTATCATAGAGAAAGGAGCTTCAGGTGAGGAAATGCCTCCATGAGATTCAGCTGTAAGACATTTTCTCAATTAGTGATCAAGGTGGGAGGATCCATTGTGGGTGGTGCCATCCCTGGGCTGGTAGTCCTGGATTCTATAAGAGAGCAGGCTGAGCAAGCCAGTAAGAAACATCCCTCAATGGCCTCTGCATCAGCCCCTGCTTCCTGACCTGCTTGAGTTCCAGTCTTGACTTCCTTTGGTGATGAACAGTACTGTAGAAATGTAAGCTCAATAAACCTTTTCCTCCCCAACTTGTATCTTGGTCATGATGTTTTGTGCAGGAATAGAAACCCTGATTAAAACAAATTGGTACCAGCATAGTGGGGTATTCCTGTCACAACTTGATCATGTTTTGTGGAGGACTGTGGAAGAACTTTGGAACTTTGGGCTAGGCTGGAGAGATGGCTCAGCGGTTAAGAGCACCTATTGCTCCTCCGAAGGTCCTGAGTTCAAATTCCAGTAACCACATGGTGGCTTACAACCATCCATAATGAAATCTGACTCCCTCTTCTGGAGTGTCTGAAGACAGCTACAGTGTACTTACATATAATAAATAAGTCTTTAAAAAGAGAAAAAAGAGGAACTTTGGGCTAGAAGATCCATTTGATGTTAAGAGCTCTGTGGGATGTTGTGTAGGAGCTTGGAAGATAATGTTGAGAACAGTGCAGAAGATAGAGGCCTGGCTTGTGAAATTTCAGAGGGAAGATTAAAAACTCTTATCAGGGGCATTGCTATTTTAATTGTGAAGATTCTGTGGTTTTGGTTAGCTTGGGCTGAAGAATCAGCTGTGATTAACAAGACACCAGAACCACTAAAGCAAACCTTTGTGTTACTGGGACTATTGATGCTGGTTAGCTGGAGCTAAGAAATTAGTGGTGATTAAGAAGAGACCAGCATCACTGAGATGAAATCTTCTGGGAAGTGTTTTCTGAGAGCACATAGGCTGTGTTACACTTCCACAGTGCTGTTCATCACCAAAGGAAGTCAAGACTGGAACTCAAGCAGGTCAGGAAGAAGGAGCTGATGCAGAGGCCATGGAGAGAGATTACTTACTGGCTTGCTTCCCCTGGCTTGTGCTGTGCTGAACTTGGTAATGTGTAAGAATCACCCAGGTGGTACTGCTTTTGAAAGCATGAAGAGGTCATGAAGTGCAGCTGAAGCTCGGCACTGTGAGAGGCCATAGAAGGCCATTGGTGAAGGTGCAGCCTCAGTTGAAATTGATGGCCCAGGACTGAAGGGGCCATGCAAAGAAGTTGAGGCTTGGCACCATGAAGAGAGCCTATGAGAGGCTATTGGTGAAGCCTAGTTACAGCGGAAGACAGCAGTGTTTTGGAGATGCCAGTGCCATGAGATGACCACCAAGAACATTAGCAGTGGAATACAGGCAGCTGGAGCCAAGAAGACAAGGTGTGTGCTACAAAAGGCAGAGATGGAGAAGTGACCCAAGCCCTTGGAGGAGACCAGAAGATCATGAGTGGATCCCAGACACTGGATGGTTGTAGTTTAATTTTGCTTTTGATTGTGACTGTGCCCTGATAGTTTTCCCTCTTGATGAAAGAAAGTATTTTAGTGAAGCCCACAGTTAAGAAACTTTGAATTTTTAAAATACTTTGAATTTTAAAAGACATTGGTTATTTTAAAGGGATTAAACTTTTAATATGTAAATACCGTGGGACTTTTAAAGGTATTTAGATCTTAGGGATGAATAAGAAAGTAAGGGTTGAGGCTTAATAGTGATATTTTTGTGTGTCAAGTTGACAAGGGGTCAATTGTACTTCTGATTTTGTGTGTCAACTTGACACAGGCTGGAGTTATCATGAAGAGAGGAGCCTCCCTTGAGGCTATTCCTCCATGAGATCCAGCTGCAAGGCATTTTCTCAATTAGTGATCAAGGGTGGGAGGGCCTCTTGTGGGTGGTGCCATCCCTGGGCTGGTAGTCCTGGGTTCTATAAGAGAGCAGGCTGAGCAAGCCAGG
>BDUI01003825.1:72447-82712 GCA_002335545.1 Apodemus speciosus
GGGTTGGGAAAACAGTGACTGCAGGGGTCGGGGTGAGACCTGTGCCCAGCTCAAGACCACAGCTCCTAAAGAAAAGAATGACCGGAAGCTGAGGAGCAATCCCAGGCCATTCATCTTCCCTTCCCACTACATCTCAGGCAACTTAGAGCATCTTCAAATGGTCTGTCATAYCAGAAGAACAATACTTAAATGAAAAGAAACCATTCCACCAGCTAAATACTCTCTCCTAAGTCAACGTTTTGCATAAGAAAGCTATAAGCTAAGCACAGACACACAACACACAACACACACACACACACACACACACACACACACACACACACACACACACACACACACACACACCTAAAACGTAACACCACAAACTCGGCTGCTTTGGTTTTGTTTTCTTAGGATACAAAGTGCAAGGCAGCATGCTTTAGCAGTGACTGCTTCAGTGGTCAGCCTACCCTGCCGGCTTCTCCACTCTATTTTTCGACAATGTCATCTTTGCTAATGGCTGTGTTCTTTCTTTCATGGCATCAGGATAGGCTACAAACACTAACAGGAACACATATGTGCAAGTCCATATCCAAGAAGAAATACAAGAGCTGTTTATAGAAATTCCAACAGGACCATGAACATTGCTAGACTTTTTTTTCTTTCTTTCTTTTTATTAGATATTCTCACTGTTTACATTTCAAATGTTGTCTCCTTTCCTGGCTTCCCCGCCAAAACCTCCCTATCCCATGCCCCCTCCCCTCTGCTCACCAACACAATCCACTCCCACCTCCCTGTCCTGACATTCCTCTACATTTGGGCATCCAGCCTTCTCAGGGCCAAGGGCTTCTCCTCCATTTGATGTCCAACAAGGCCATCCTCTGCTACATATGTAGCTGGAGCCATGGGTTCCTCCATGTGTACTCTTTGGTTGGTGGTTTAGTCCCTGGGAGCTCTGGGGGTACTGGGTGATTCAAATTGTTGTTCCACCTATGGGACTGAAAGCTCCTTCAGCTCCTTGGATTCTTTCTCTAGCTACTCCATTGGGGACCTTATTCTCAGTCCAATGGTTGACTGACAGCACACACCTCTGTACTTGTCAGGTACTGGCATAGCCTCTCAGGAGACAGCTGTATCAGGCTCCTGCCAGCAAGCACTTGTGGGCAAACAGATTAGTGATGGGTTTGGTGACAGTATATGGGATGGATCCCCAGGTGGGGCAGCCTTTGGATGGCCTTTCTTTCAGTCTCTGCTCCACACTTTGTATCTCCTCCCATGGGTATTTTGTTCCCCCTGTTAAGAAGAACCCAAGTATCCATACTTTGGTCTTCCTTCTTTATGGGCTTCCTTTGGTCTGTGAATCTTGGGTATTCCAAGCTTCTGGGCTAATATCCACTTAACAGTGAGTACATCCTGTGTTCATTATTTTGTGATTGGGTTACCTCACTCAGGATGATATTTTCTAGTTCCATCCATTTGCCTAAGAATTTCATAAATTCATTGTTTTTAATAGCTGAGTAGTATTCCATTGTGTAAATGTACCACATTTTCTGTATCCACTCCTCTGTTGAGGAACATTTGGCTTCTTTCTGGCTTCTGGCTATTATAGAGAAGGCTGCTATGAATGTAGTGGAGCATGTATCCTTATAACGTGTTGAAGAATCTTCTGGGTATATGCCCAGGAGTGGTATAGCTGGGTCCACTTGAAGTACTATGTCCAGTTTTCTGAGGAACTGCCAAACTGATTTCCAGAGTAGTTGTACCAGCTTGCAATTCTACCACTGGAGAAGTGTTCCTCTTTCTCCACATCCTCACCAGCACCTGCTGTCTCCTGAGTTTTTGATTTTAGCCATTCTGACTGGTGGGAGGTGGAATCTCAGGGTTGTTTTGATTTGCATTTCCCTGATGACTAAGGATGTTGAACCTTTCTTTAGATGCTTCTCAGCCATTTGATATTCCTCAGGTGAAAATTCTTTGTTTAGTTTTGTACCTCATTTTTAATAGGGTTATTTGGTTCTCTGGAGTCTAACTTCTTGAGGTTTTTGTATATATTGGATATTAGTCAGATGTAGGGTTGGTAAAGATCTTTTCCCAATTTGTTGGTTGCCATTTTGTCCTATTAACAATGTCCTTTGCCTTAAAGAAACTTTGTAATTTTATGAGGTCCCATTCTTGATCTTAGAGCATAAGCTATTGTTGTTCTGTTCAGGAAATTTCCCCCTGTGCACATATGCTCGAGGCTCTTCCCCACTTTCTTTTCCGTTAGTTTCAGTGTGTCTGGTTTTATGTGGAGGTCTTAGATACACTTGGACATAAGATTTGTATAAGGAGATAAGAATGGATTTATTTGCATTCTTCTGCTTGCTAACCTCCAGTTGAACCAGCACCATTTGTTGAAAATGCTATCTTTTTTTCACTGGATGTTTTTAGCTCCTTTGTCAAAGATCAAGTGACCATAGGTGTGTGGGTTCATTTCTGGGACTTCATTTCTATTCCACTGATCTACCTGCCTGTCATTGTACCAATACCATGCAATTTTTATCACTGTTACTCTGTAGTACTGCTTGATTTCTGGAATATTGATTCTCCCAGAAGTTCTTTTATTGTTGAGAATAGTTTTAGCTATCCTGGGTTTTTTGTTATTCCAGATGAATCTGAGAATTGCTCTTTCTAACTCTATGAAGAATTGATTTTGAATTTTGATGGGGATTGCATTGAATCTGTAGATTGCTTTTGGCAAAATGGCTATTTTTACTATATTAATCCTGCCAATCCAAGAGAATGGGAGATCTTTCCATCTTCAGAGGTCTTCTCCGATTTTTTTCTTCAGTGACTTGAAGTTCTTGTCATAAAGACCTTCCACTTGTTTGTAGAGTCACACCAAGATACTCTATATTGTTTGTGAATATTGTGAAGGGTGTCATTTCCCTAATTTCTTTCTCAGTCTGTTTATCCTTTGAGTATAGGAAGGCTACTGATTTGTTTGAGTTAATTTTATATCTGGCCACTTTGCTGAAGTTGTTTATCAGCTGTAAGAGATCTCTGGTGGAACTTGGGGGTCACTTAAGTATACACTCATATCATCTGCAAATAGTGATAATTTGCTTCCATTCCAATTTGTATCCCTCTGGCCTCTTTTTGTTATGTAATTGTTCTAGCTAGAACTTCAATTACTATATTGAATAGATATTGGAGTGAGAAGGCAGCATTGTCTAGTCCCTGATTTTAATGGGATCACTTCAAGTTTCTCTCCATTTAGTTTGATGTTGGCTACTCATTTGTTGTATGTTGCCTTTTACTATGTTTAGGTATGGGCCTTGTATTCCTGATCTGTTTAAGACGTTCATCATGAAGGGAYGCTGAATTTTGTCAAATGCTTTTTCAGAATCTAATGAGATAACCATGTGGTCTTTTTCTTTGAATTTGTTTATGTAGTGGATTACATTGATGGGTTTCCATATATTAAACCATCCCTGCATCCCTGGGATGAAGCCTACTTGATTATGGTGAATGATAGTTTTTGATGTGTTCTTGGATTTGGTTGGCAAGAATTTTATTGAATATTTTTGCATCAATATTCATAAGGGAAATTTGTCTGAAGTTCTCTTTCTTTGTTGGATCTTTGTGTGGTTTTGGTATCAGCATAATTGTAGCTTCATAGAACGAATTGGGTAGTCTTCCTTCTGTTCCTATTTTGTGGAATAGTTTGAAGAGTATTGGTATTAGGTTTTCTTTGAAGGTCTCATAGGATTCTGCACTAAAACCATCTGGTCCTGTGCTTTTTATGGTTGGGAGACTTTCAATGACTGCTTCTTTTTCTTTATGGGTTATGGGACTATTTAGATGGTCTATCTGATTCTGATTTAACTTCGGTATTTGGTATCTGTCTAGAATATTGTCTAGTTCATTCAGATTTTCCAGTTGTATTGAATATAGTCTTTTGTAGTTGTATCTGATGTTTTTTTTTTTAATTTCCTCAGTTTCTGTTGTTATATCTCCCTTTTTATTTCTGATTTTGTTAATTTGGATACTGTCTCTGGGCCCCATGTTTAGTCTGGTTAAGGGTTTATCTATCTTGTTGATTTTCTCAAAGAACCAGATTCTGGTTTTGTTGATTCTTTTTATAGTTCTTTTTGTTTCTATTTGGTTAATTTCAGCCCTGTGTTTGATTATTTTCTGTGGTCTACTCCTCTTGGGTGTATAAGCTTCTTTTTGTTCTAGAGTTTTCAGGTGTGCTTTTAAGCTGCTAGTGTATGCTCTTTCCAGTTTCTTTTTGGAGGCACTCAGAGGTGAGTTTTCCTCTTAGCAGTGCTTTGATTGTGTTCCATAAGTTTGGGTATGTTGTATCTTGGTTTTCATTAAACTCTAAAAAGTCTTTGATTTCTTTCCTTATTTCTTTCTTGACCAAAATATCATTGAGTAGAGCATTGTTCGACTTCCATGTGTATGTGAACTTTCTGTTGTTTTTGTTGCTATTGAAGACCAGCTTTAATACATAGTGATCTAATAAGAGGCATGGGATTATTTCAATCATATATCTGTTGAGGTCTGTTTTGTGACTGATTATATGGTCAATTTTGGAAGATGTACCATGAAGTGCTAAGAAGAAGGTATAGTCTTTTGATTTAGGATGAAATGTTCTATGGATATCTGTTAAATCCATTTGATACATAACTTCTGTTAGTTTCACTGTGTCTCTGTTTAGGTTGTGTTTCCCTGATCTGTCCATTGAATAGAGTGGAGTATTCAAGTCAACCACAATTATTATGTGAGGTGGAATGTCTTCTGTGAGCTTTAGTAAAGTTTCTTTTTTTGAATGTGGGTTCCCTTGCATTTGGAGCACTGATGTTCAGAACTGAGAGTTCTACTTGGTATATTTTTCCTTTAATGAGTATTAAGTGTCCTTCCTTATCTTTTCTGATGAACTTTAGTTGAAAGTTGATTTTATCTGATTTTAGAATGGCTACTCCAGCTTGTTTCCTGGGACCATTTAGTTGGAAATTTGTTTTCCAGTCTTTTACTCTGAGGTGGTGTTTGTCTTTGACACTATATGCAGCAAAATTCTGGGTCCTGTTTACATGTCCAGTGTGTTAGTCTATGTCTTTTTATTGGGGAATTGAGTCCATTGATGTTAAGAGATATTAAGGAATAGTGATTTTTACTTCCTATTATTTTTGATATCATTTTTATGTTTGCATGGTTATCTTCTTTTGGGTTTATTGAAAGATTACTTTCTTGCCTTTTCTAGTGTGTAGTTTCTCTCCTTGTGTTGATGTTTCCCATCTATTATCCTCGGTAGTCCTGGATTTGTGGAAAGATATTGTGTAAATTTGGTTTTATTATGGAATATTTTGGTTTCTCCATCTCTGGTAATTTAGAGTTTTGCTGGGTATAGTAGTCTGGTCTGGCATTTGTGTTCTCTTAGGGTCTGTATGAGATCTGCCCAAGATCTTCTAGCTTTCATGGTCTCTGGTGAGAAGTCTGGTGTGATTCTGATAGGTCTGCCTTTATATGTTACTTGGCCTTTTTTCCCTTATTGTTTTTAATATTCTTTCTTTGTTTAGTGCATTTGCTGTTTTAATTATTATATGATAGAAGGAATTTCTGTTCTGTTCCAGTCTATTTGGAGTTCTGTAGGGTTCTTGTATGTTCATTGGCATCTCTTTCTTTAGGCTAGGTTAGTTTTCTTCTATAATTTTGTTGAAGGTTACTGGTCCTTAAGTTGGAGCTCTTYGCTCTCTTCTATACCTATAATCCTTAGGGTTGGTCTTCTCATTGTGTCCTGGATGTTTTATGTCAGAAGCTTTTTTACATTTTGCATTTTCTTTGAATGTTGTGTCAATGTTTTCTATGGTATCTTCTGCACCTGAGATTCTCTCTTCTATCTCTAGTATTCTGTTGTTGATGCTTGCATCTATGACTCCTGATTTCTTTCCTAGGTTTTCTATCTCCAGAGTTGTCTCCCTTTGTAATTTCTTTATTGTTTCTACTTTCATATTTAGGGTGTTCAGTTCCTTCACTTGTTTTTTTTTTTTTTTTTTTNTTTTTTTTTTTTTTTGTGTTTTCCTGTAATTCTTTAAGGGATTTTTGTGTTTCTTCTTTAAGGGCTTCTACCTGTTTACCCATGTTCCCTGTATTTCTTTAAGGGAGTTATTTATGTCCTTCTTGAAGTTCTCTATCAGCATCATGAGATGTGATTTTAAATCCAAATCTTGCTTTTCTGGTATGTTGGGGTAATCAGAGCTCACTGCTGTGGGAGAACTGTATTTGGATGATGCCGTGTCGCCTTGGTTTCTGTTAATAATATTCTTGTGTTTGCCTTTTGCCATCTGGTTATCTCTGGTGTTAGCTGGTCTTGCTGTCTCTGACTGTGGCTTATCTGTCTTTCAAGCCTGTATATCAGTACTCCTGGGAGACCAGTTCTCTCTTCGGGGAATTTAGGTATGGAGAGCTGTGGTACAGGGTCAGCTCAGGTGTTCAGTCAGAAAACAGAAGAATCCTGTCCCCAGCTGATCCTTGGCTCCTGTGTCCTGATGGCTCTGGGCAGGTCTCTCTTGGGCCAGGAATTTGAAGAGAAGTGGTGCTCTTACCTGTTCATGCAGGTCTGTAGACACTCCTTGGAAACCAGCTCTCTTGTAGCAGTATTTGTATGTGTAGCTCTGTGGCCCAGGATCAGCTCTGGGCACAGATGGTAATCAGAAGACTCCTGTCCCAAGCTGTCCCTGGGTTCTTGTGTCCTCACTGTTTTGGGTGGGGTCCTCTGAGCAGCAGGGGTGGTCCTGCTTCTGTTCTCAGGTCTGTCCACACTCCTGGAAGTCTAGCTATCTCCCCACATGACCTGGGTATGGAGCCTTGTGCAGAGGATGGTCCCCAGCTGGAGAAACTGGAAGGCTCCCACCTGAGGGTTCCAGGTGGGTTCCTCTGAGCAGCAGGGGTGGTCCTACCTGTGCTCTGAGTCCTCTCCACCCTCCTGGAGCCCTGTGGCAGAGGATGGTCTCCAGCTGCAGACAGAAACTAGAAGCTTTTTTGCCTAAGAGTATTTCATTTATAATAAATAATAATAAGTGAACTAATGAAATTGGATAGCTAATATAATTGTGTTAGTTTAGTGACAGTAGGGTTCTAACTTACTCTGTCCTCTGAACTAAGGGGCACTAACTCTCAAGATCATACTCATTGATTGTGACACTACATGGCTTATACTTCTACATTGTAAAACACTTCTGCAGAGTAACTTATTGAATACCGGAGGTAGAATATTATATTCACTCAATTTAGTAAACATTTGCTTGTTCCAATTATAGGAGTACACTCTTTGAAAGGAACAGTTTTATTATCATAAGTGATCTTATGTAGATTAGGCCCAAATGCTAACATTCCCATATGTTGACGGAAATCGCAGAGAAAAGTGGAGTGGCAGATGAAATGGCGTGCTCTTGAGAACTTTGTTAATTCAATAAAACACTTCCCAAATCCTTACTAATTACAAAGTACCAAGACAAATTTTTTAAAATAAAATAATATAAATCAAAACTAACAATCATAATTGAACAAAACCAACAAACAGAAGGAAAGAAACTAAGATAAGGCACAAGAAAGAGAGACCCACTGATTCACATACTCAGGAGCCCCACAAAAGCACTAAACTGGAAGCCATCGTGTAAATGCAGAGGACCTCGTGCAGACCGATGCAGGCTTAGTCTGTCCAGGCTGATTCAGTCTCTGAGTTCATATGAATTTTGATCATGTTGATTTGAAGGGACTTGTTTTTATGCTGTCCTCCATTTCCTCTGGCATTTAACACTCTTTCTGCCTCCCCTGCTGCAAGGGTCCCTGAGCCCTGAGGGGGAGGTGTAATGGAGACAACCCTTTTAAGGCTAAGCTTTCCAAGGCTGTTTCATTCCTTGCTGATTCACCTGCCATTTGTTAGTGTGGTATTGGCTGTGGCCCTTAAAGTAGATGAGGAAAACAATCAGATCGTTTTGCCCTTTACTAAACTTGGAAGATTTATGGAATACAAACCCAGAATCAGAAATTAGATTAGTTAATTAAAGGTTAATATTAATGTTCCTCCATTTTACAAAAGTTACACATGGAAAGGGCAAAGATAGATTAGGAGAGCATTTGGAAGCCACAGAAAGTGGATGAAGACCCTTAACATATGAAGACACGGACGCATGTGAGAGACAAGGACAAACATGGCAGAAGATCAGAGCATGCGCATAATCTCACTCATCTTAGGAGAAATGAAATTCCTAACTGAAATGGTATCCTTTCTCAGCACTTTAAGTGAGCAAAAGTGAGGAGACTTACCAACATTCTGCCATGAGGGGAAGTAGCTGCTATCTAATGTAGCTGTTAGGACTAGAAATCTCTATTGAGAACATTTGGAAATGTTTACTAATGAATACTAAGAAAAGTATCATCAAATCGTTTCCATTACAAATACACACAGGGATTCTGTTTTTTCAGATCTCATCAAACAAAAAAGATATCAGGACAAATAATTGCACCTACATTGAACCCATAAAGACCAGTTTCTTCTTAGGATTCCTCAAATAATACCGCATGTCAGCTATTTATGGAGTGTGTACATTTTGCTACCTACTGTAAGCAATTTAGAAAGATTTAAAATATTTAGGCAGTTGGACATAGGTCAGAGTCAAATCTTAGGCAATTTTAGGTAAGGGACTTGAGGGCTACAGGTGATAAATTCCTCATGGAAACTGTTAAGATGATCTATACAACACTATATTACACGCACACATGTAAAATCATCCACAGACATAAATGTGCATTTGTAAGAGTGTGTGTTAGCTTTTCATCATGATGAAAACTCCCCACAAGAAAAGCAACACAGAGGAGAAAAGGGTTAATTTTGCTCATGGCTCAAAAATTTCCTTCTGTGACTGGTTCCATTGCTTCTGAGCCTGTGGTATGATGGAGCAAAGTGGCTAATCTTTACTAGAGAACTGGGAAGGGAGCAGGAACAAGAGAAGAAGAGGAGGAAGAGGAGAAAGAGGAGGAGGAGGAGGAGGAGGAGGAGGAGGAGGAGGGGCAAGGGGCAAGCTCTAGCTTCAAAGACTGTCTTCTGGGACCCACGTGCCCCAACTCCTAAGCTGAACTCTTAACAGTCCATGAGCTTGGACTTGTTTGTCTGTTGATAAGTTGTCTTCTCTCGTGATAGGATGATATGACAGTCCCTATTATACCACCTCAGCTGCAGCCAGCACAGCTGTGGTCTGCTCAGGAACCTGGAAAGAAACCCAGAGGTAGACAGAGACACAGGACTCTGGGTACTTTAGGAATGAGTAAGTTTTCTTTTTTGCACTGCTATTTATGTATCATTTAGCCATCTACTAAAGCCAGTCCTCTAAGTAGTGCATAAGCAAACAGTCTTTCCTCCTTCACCACTATTCAGGACTTTAGCTTTCTGCAGTCCCATGGCTATCTTTCGGCCACATTTTGTGCCCAAGAAAAATTGCTGCAGACCATCTGAAACACACACCGTCACGATAACAGTACCAGCGGGTCAAGCCTTTAAGCCAGGAACGTCTTTTGAGAAAAACTTAACATCCAAGTTATAATTCCAATGTCCTTTAAGGCAGGACACCTATATGCCTAGGATTCTGATTATAGCAATGCTGTTCACGAAGAGAACATATACAGAGCCATGACAGTGCACAGGTATGTTCAGAAGAGATGAGTGGGTGGCCAGTGAACCATCCACTTAGTGGAATGCTCTGCAAATTAGTGAACTATTTTGACAGGACTTGGTCTCTCAGATGCAGTATCAAGTGCAAACAGAAAGCACGGCACACGTAGAGGTGCTGTAGAGGTGCTGTAGGTGCTTGCTGTCATTTGTGCAAGCTTGCTGGTGCTCAGCAGAGTCACTGTGAAAGAGTCATACAACCTGGTGGCAGTAGTTACTGCCTGGGAAGAGGATGCAGTGGCCAAGGCACAGTGACAAAACCTTCRCCACACACTCTTACATTGTGCTCACTACTTCCTCAGAGACAGAATTCTATTGAAGAGGAAAAAATGCCAAGTGTTCCTCTTTAATTCCTTTCAATGTCTCAGCCTGTCTTTGCACACATCAGGTTGATAGATTTCTAATGCTGCTCTGCAATAGTTTGGATTTTAAACATCCCCCAGRGCTTATATGATGAGATCTTGGGGTACAGCCTGTAGTACTTGTTTGGAGAGTTGGCAGACCCTTTTCAGGATGGGACCTAAGTGGGAGTGTCTAAGTCATGGTGATCATTTCCTGTCAGGGGTCTCTGGGA
>BDUI01003826.1:35374-75097 GCA_002335545.1 Apodemus speciosus
ATTCAGCAGTCATTGTTTGGACCATAGCTCCCTGGAACCAAGTGCATTTCTCTCTTCTCATCTTCCAGTTGCTCACATCAGACTGTACAGGATTCTGTAATGATCCTTCAAAGCGAAAGACCCGCTGAACTAAAATTCGTGGCATGGACCTGAGCTAAACAGAATTCTCTGGAAGGAGTACCATAAGGCTTTCTGCAACTAGGACATGCTTCTCCCTAGCACTGAAATTTATCATCATGTAAACTGTATTGCTTCAAGAAAACACAAAGAGCCGGAAACCATGCTCAGGGGCATCAAAAGCACACAGTCTTTAAATGCCTTGCTTCCTTTTACACAAGGGCTGATCCCAGTGCCCACACTTTCCTTTGTCTGGCTCCCAGAAAAATCCTGAAGTCCAAGTGTCTTTGGCATCCAACAGGATTCAGATGCTTACATCCTGAAGAAAAAAAATTACACAACCAGAATCCTGTTAGCTAAGCACACAGGTCCATTCCCTTTGCTAGGGGATGGCTTAAATCCCCATTCTCCCTTCTAGAATATCGAGGAGTAGAAGGGATTTGAAACAACCCAGACTTTTATGTTCTACTGGGCATGGGACCAGTGGACATTCAAAGCCTCTGCTCAGAACTGTGAACGTCCAAGCCCCAGAGAACAGAAATGATCATGTGCACAGTTCTTTCTCCATTTCCGGGGGCACGCCAAACTGCTTCTATCCCTGCTTCCTCCATATGGGCTACTTTGACAGTCTTGGTCCCTGTGTTTCTCAATTCTCCTCCTACTTCAACACTAGTTCCTGTCTCGGGTATATGCACAGCTCTACCTTGGAAAGTACGACATGGGCTGCGATTCAATCCTGGCATCTGCGAGAGTTAATCTTCGCTGCCAGCCTAACGGGATTTAGCATCACCCGGGAGACTCACCCGGACGTGTGTCTATGAGGGAAGACCCACCCTGAATGGGGGCAGTCTGAGTCCTTCAGCTAGGAGCTCAGACTAAGTCAAGGGAGGAAGTAAGCTGAGCTCTAGCATTCAACCGTGTCTGTGCATCCTGTCCCTGGTACATGGGCAAAGTGTACCAACTCCTTCATCTACACTCCTTTGTTCACCTGCCTTCCCTAACATCCTGTACTAAAGCAACTATTATACTGACTGCTGAAATTAGTCAGGATGCTGGATATTAGGCTTTTTCCCTTGCCGGGTGGATGGGTGGGGACACGATCACCCCTACACAAGGCAATGAATGCACTTTATAGCCTCCCTGCCGTGTTCTCCGAATCTAGCAGGAAATCTTTTCATTTCTGACACCAAACTGCAGCAGTGTTCCCCACTTCCCCACAGTCTTTTTGGTACTCAGGTTAGCCAATGAAATATCTGGGGCAATTGCAAGCCATCCTTGCCTCAGATTTCCTTCTATTTTTGAGCTTCAGATATGTAACAGTTAAGAAAACAAAAAGAACAAATTTTGCTGAAGGCTTTGTGCAGCTACTCTCACTGCTTTATAAGAGCCCATCCGGGTACATACAGTTTACTAATGCTTCATCAAGGATTTCAGCTGGAAGTCTTATCCCAGGCCCTGCCTGCAACAGAACACACACACACACACACACACACACACACACACACACACACACACACACACTGGTATTCTGCTAAGAAGTCAGCTCTGTCTCTCTTTTTTTTGTTGTTGTTGTTTTTTCTCTGTGTGTCTGTCTCCCTCTCCATCTTTTTCTCCCTTCCTCACTCTCTGAAAGAACGACACACCAAGGAACAATTGCCCATCAAAGTGGGATTTGATGTCAGGTGGAGACAAATGAGAATTGCAGAGTGACTTCCTTGATGTAGCAAGAAATGAGCTGAAAAGGATTTGGCATTGTTCAATAGAACAAGACGCTGCAGTTCACCCAATTCCGAGTTACAATAGTCCCCCACCCCCACCCCTACCCCCACCCCCACCCCCAGCCCAAGTCTTTCTAAATTTTCAGATGAGACAACTCATCTCCTTTCCTAGGGGGAGAGTTCTTCAGCTCTCTCAGAAAGAAGAAGCAACTTTGCCCTTCTGGATACAAATCTTCAGGTCTCAGATAGGGAGGAGGTCCAGCTGAAGCTACTGTGGGGGAGGAAGCACACAAACTGGAACCTTTTTTCACATGGGTTTTGTGAGCTAACAAAAGTGATCAGAGTGAGCATGGGCTCTGTACGTTTTTCTTTCTTTCTCTCACTAGAGGTTATCTGCMAAGCCCACAGGAAATGTTTTAGCAAATTTCAATGGTATGTCTTAAGAGTGCCCAGAATCAGTACTGATTTAGAGAATCGGTAGCTAACAACAGCAACTCTGACCAACTCACGTCCCCAACAACCAACTCAACCCTGCTATGTAAACTGACAAACTGATATTAATGATTTCTACCTACAAAGGTAAGAAGAATTTTTATTAAGGTTAATTTTTCCGTGCTCATTTTGATTTACAAAAACAGTGAGGTAGAGAAAGTTGAATGGGTATGTAATAAGTAAATACATGTTGATCATCCTTAATCTGAAAATTCAACATCTGAGATTTATTCAAAATCCAAGAATTTTTTTGTTTGAGAACCATTGTGATATCACAAAAAAAATTCACATCTCACCTAATGGGTTCCATCACAGTCAAAATGAAGGAACACTAGATTACTGTATAAAACCATCTTCTGCCTCTGTGTATATGGGCATAAAAGAAACAGAAATAAACTTTATGTTTAGACTTAAGTTTCAACCCCAAGGTATACTGTTGTATATATGCACCCATTTCAAAATCAGAAGAAAAAAAAATCCCAAGCTTAAGTCACTTTTGGTTCCCATCATTTTTCATAGATGACACATAGCCCGCATAGCCAAATATATCGCTGGTAGAATATAGGGGACCCTGAGTATCCTCTGGAGAATTCCTTTAATTTTGCTAAATGTTTGCAATTTATAATAATAAAATGTCAGAAAAATTCACTGGCAAAACAGTCACATCCTGTTGTCAGCTTCAATAGCCAGTCATGGAGCTGAGTTTATGCAGGTGCCCCATAGTCCATGTAACAAGGCCTCCACCAATCATCTTCCGGATGCTTAAATGCTTTTCATTCATTTACATTTTGATGTTCTCCATCCTGAGTTTTTTCTTTCTTTCTTTTTTTTTTTTTTAGCATTTTTTTAAACTGGGAAAAACAAGAAAATAAAAAACAAACCATTTTTTTTTTCTAGAATATAGCAGCCCTGGTTACTTAAGAAAGAAAGTTAGCAGACATGATGGTACGTGCTTATAATTTAGCTCTCTAGAGGTGAAGTATGGAGGATCAGGGAGTTCACAGCTATCTCAGGCTACAAGGACAGAAAAAAGAAGGGAAGAGTACTTACTCTACGTGTTTTAGAAAGGCTACCCTGATTTATTATTCTGTGATCTCTGTGAAAACTGGAACAGGACTCCTCCTATGGTGCTTTTGGGGAAACTCCCAGACTAGATTACAACACCCTTAGCACAGAAGCAAAGTCTGATTTTGTTATCCAGGATGTAGTGGGCCACTGGAAAATGCTTCCTTGTCCAAGTACGGGTTTGCTGCATTTACTTGAAGAGACATAGGCCCAGGGCCTGTAGTATTTCCGAGACTGTACTACATGGCTTAGAGCCTAGAAACCTGACTAGAGGCAACAAAGGAATGAAGAAAGGACAGTGACACAAGCTGGGTTCAGGTTAACTGCACATGCTCTAATTGAATGGCACCAACTACCACACAACCCTGATTCTCCGTGCATTTATTATGAACAGGACACCGGGAGGAGTTAGTTACCCTTGGTGCGAGGTGTCCGTAGGCCAGCAGTCTATAAAGCTGGAAACATCCTGGAGGACAGGATGCTACAATTGCCAGTTTTTTTGCACACACTGGTCAATCTTTTATAAACGTTTGTACTTGTATACACTGTCAACATTCGAACTCAGACCCGAGGAAGGCCTTTTGAAACACTAGACCTTGACATGACCGTGGTCATAGCAACAACAAACCTTCCCTCAGGACTTCACGCTTTACAAATTCAAGGCTACTGTGGCTCCCCACACCAGCATCTGGCAAAGTTAAGCACCAAGTACTGAGGTTGAAAAGGCAAGTTAGAGCAGGGACCTCTCTCTAATTCTGCATTCCCCTGGCTCACAGAGTGACTCCAAAGCACCCCTATGTCCCTTTCCTCCCCACTGAGCTCCTGATGGACTGTTGTTTTGTGGCAGGATGGTAAACTCTCCTGGGTATTAAAAACACCAAGAACACCCTAGTTAAGGCTTTACAGGGCCTTAGTTTTGTTTCCACTTGCCTTTCATTTGATTCTCAAGACTGTCTACTACAGTGCCTCTCACCCTTCCTAATGCTGCGGCCCTTTGATACTATTCCTCACGTAATGATGATCCACAACTATAAAATTACTTTGTTGCTACTTTATAACTATAATTTTGCCACTGTTATGAGTCATAATGTAAATGTCTGACTCCAAAGGGGTCACCCATGACTCACAAGTTGAAAACCAAGGATATACTAGATTTCCAGTGCACAAAATGATCGTGTAAGTCTGTTCTCTATGGGCAGCTGTTTTTGCCTCTCAGGAGACAACTGACATGCCCAGAAATATTTTTGGTTGTCACACCTGGAAGTGGATCCTACTGGCACCTAGTAGGTTGAGGTCAAGGGTTCTAAATGCTGCCCCAAATTCTACACTACATAGAATATCCCAAGCCCACCTTTTCACACAAAGGTGGACCATGCCTGGGGTTGTCTCTCAATTAATAGAGGGCATACCTAGCATGATCAAAGYCCTGGGTCTGATTCCAAACAATGCATAAAACAGGCCTAGAGGTGCACACCTGTAATTCAAGTCCTTGGAAGGTAGAGGAAAGGAACTTATGTTCAAGATCATTGTCTAGAACATAGTCCAAAGCTAACCCATGCTACATGAAATACTATGTAAACAAACAAACAAACAAACAACAGATAAGAAATCCAATTTCAAGTATCCAATTGCTCAGATTGAGACACCTGACTCTATTATAGCTGTCAGATTACCTAGCTTTTCTAGGGACTGGAAAAGAGATTTAATAGTAGAATTCTTGCGGACCATGCACAATATACTGGGTTTAATGTCTAACACGTCCATAAACATATTAATAGACAAAGATGGGTCTGGGGTTTCTTGGTCAAAGTAACTCCTTTGTTTCCATTTCCTTAAACACATGGTACATATGCTCAATCCTCATATAAACAGCTATACACACATGTATTCCAGGGTACATGTGAGTCAACTGTTGTTACAGGTCGAACTGACTTCAGCAAATGACGTTCAGTGGGTGTTTTCTTTGCACTAGGCATTTTATATATAAGGGATAATGTTCTTCATAACAGTCCGGAGGACGTAGAGATTCTAAAATTGAAAGCTATATTCATTATATAGATTCCCTGTTTAATTAAAAGTTTGAGACTTTAGTTCTATTTTGAAGACAGGTTGCTGCAGATCTTGGATAAATTTGTGTTGTTTAACATGCAATTAGTAATATCCCCCTCATTTGAGAAACTGAAGTCCATCTTTTCTTCTCTCAGTGTGAAACTGATGTCCTAAACAAGCATAATCATTCAGAAGTCATGCAAATCCTCTCTTCATATCTCAGCAAGAATCCATCAAATACTTTCTAAGGAGAAGCATCAATTACTTTATAATATCAGAACCATGCTATGCCTTTGTTGTTATACATAATTGAGGCACCTTTGTGGGAATGGCAACTTTGGAAAGCTCTAATGAAAGATCTATTTATATGGTATCGAATGCCACAGTTAAAAAAGGAAGGTGCTAATATAGAGTGTTGTTGGATCCAGCCCAGTTCTTGGCATAAGGCTTGTTGCTTGATAAACATGGCTGATCAAAAAAGTAAAGGAAGCAGAACAAGAAGCAGCAAATAGGTGTGATCTGTAGAAGACAAACACAGTGTTTGCATCTGCAATTGATGTGCTCTCTAAGAGCAGCTGAAAATGCTTGAAGCTGCCTTTCATTTTATCATTAAGACATGCCCATATATAGTTTTCATATTCACATCGACATTTGTTTCTTGTGAGTAAATGTTACATTTTTTCTTCTAGTGTTCAAATAGAAAATATTTAATGATTAGATTTTTCTTTCTTGAGACAGGGGTTTGCTTTGAAGCCCAGGCTGGCCTGAAACTCACACATTCCCACCTGCCTCAGCATCCAGAGTGCTAGGATTAAAGGCATTTGCCGCCATGCTTAGCTCAGAAATTTTTTAAAAAGCATTTTTGATTTCTTGTCAGCATCTGTGCAAAAAAGTACAGGATAAAACTTTTTGTTAACACATAACTGATGGTTCCTAATATTACTTTATTTTCTTCCCCTCCCTCTGAAGTGAAAACTTCAGGGCTCTTTGGAAAGTCGAATGGGTGGTGTTTTGCTGGGGCAAACATGTGAAGGAATGTTTAGCTGAAGTGGACACAGGTGAAAGGATGTTCTGCTAAAGCAAGCACGTGAAAGGACACGTGATGAAGGATTCTACACTGACAACATGCGTGCATTAATCTGCCTTACATTGTGGAGTTGAGCTGTGTTTGTTGGGACTCTATAGAGAAAGGCACCAAAACACTTCTGGTGGTGTACTGCAGTTTCTTGCTACTCCTTCCTTCCTTCCTTCCTATCTACCTTTTCTTTCCAGGTCTCAGGTTGGCCTTGTATTCCTGATATTCCTGCCTATGCTTTTTGAATAGTGGTATTATAGGCCCGTATCAACACACACACACACACACACACACACACACACACACACACACAGAGAGAGAGAGAGAGAGAGAGAGAGAGAGAGAGCTTTGATTTTATTTCTTTTGATTGTTTTTTTTCTTTAATATGTATGATTGTTTTGCTCACAGGTATGTCTGTATCTGATATGCATCCTGAATCTGGAGTTTTGAATAATTATGAACTGCCATGTGGGTGCTGGGAATCAAACCCAGGTACTCTGAGAGAACAAGTGCTGTCAAACATGGAGCCATCTTTCCAGCCCAGAATTTTAGTTTTTAAAGAGAGTTTTGGTGATCATCAATGATCCCCTGGCTCTGTCTTTGGAAGGAAGCTGACGTCTCTGGCTATTTAGTATCTATTTAATGACAAGGGACTGACTCAGGGAGAGAAGGTAGTCATTGAAGAGGGAATATAGCTTATATGGGTCAAAGAAGATTAAGAGTTTTAGCTCCGAGATCATGGAAGATGAAATTGTGGTTATTAAAATCACCCCATGGAAAGAATGTGAGAGAAAATGGTTGATGGGTTTCCTAAATATTAGGACTGGGAAGGATCAAGCTAACACTGGATAAAATGAAAGAAAAGGAGCCAGCACTACAGTCTGTAACATATTGGGAATGCATGGGAAGACAAGCTGCTAAGCTGAGTCTTCAGACTCGAAGAGGTCAGGGTTTTATAGTTAGGGAATGCTTAGGACATTGGAAGATATCTGAGAAATCAGGAAGTTAAATACAAGATACCCACATCAAGTTTTGAGAACCAGGACGTCATCACAAGTCTTTCCAGAACTACTTCTGAGTTGCCATGTATGGGGAGGCTGGATTGTTGTAGACAGAGGGCAAACAAGCAGAGGAGAAAAGGAAGATTTCTTTTCTAGAAGGCCAGCACTTCCTGGAGTGGAAGTCGAAGAAAAGAATGTAGTAATCAGAGAGCAAAGAACATGCCACTGTTTTTGTTGTTGTTTTCCTCATCTGTTTGTTAAAATAATATTCTCAAAGTCAAAGGGGTTGGGGGCTAAATCTGGATTGTCACCCATATTTTGTAAATAAAGATTTATTGGCACACAGCCATATTCACTTGATGATGGATTTTCTGGGGCTATCTTTAAAGACAGGAGGGGAGTTGAATAAATGCAACAGTGAAGTAAAAAAAAAAAGTTGACTCTTTGGGCCCTTTAAGGAAAATAAGTTAGCCAAATTCTCAGTCAATTCTCTCTAGAAATTTGGAGAAAACAAAACAACACAACACAACACAACATAACTCCTGATTTGATGTTTCTAGCCATTTGTTTTCTTGTTCTGACAAAGCAGAAGTGCCTCCTGGACCTGCTAATAGACCCATCCTTACTGCTATTTTGAAGGGCTATTTATTCTAATACAGAGTAAGTCAACTGTACTCACATTAAGATGAATGTTCCTCTCCATTCTAGCTACAAACTAAAACTAAAGCAAAGCCATTTCTGTTTTTTTGTACAGGCTTTGCGTCAGGGATGTTTATGGTCACATTAATGAGCAGACAGGACATCAGTTCATGATTGCAGAAAATCTGGAGATTTAAGTGAAAAGGAAATACTTTTGTGACTGCCTTTGTCCTATCAAAGTGAATCAAAGTTAATAGCTTGTGGTTGGCTTGGTTAGTTCAYAAGAAAGGGAGAGGTTGTCAGAGAATAAAAATCACAGTTTCCTGTTTTTGAAGATGTATTTCAATAATATCACTGAGGGCTTCAAAGACAAAAAACGGCTGTTCACCAGAGCCAGGGCGGCCCCAAACGCCTTTGCTTTCTTTAGTGTGATGCTGAGGGATCAAGGGGCCCTTCCCACTGCGGTCTTCTAGCTGCTCCCCGCTGCTGTTATTTTGCTGTTGCTGTTATACTATTGAGATTTGTACTGAAAATTCAATTAAGTGCTCCTAATTTTGACTTTCTTGGCCCAGGTAAGTCATTATGGAGAAATGAGGAAACATTTGAAACACCAGAACATTTTAAAAGTTGTAACTGGCTACGCATCAGCATGATGAAACAGCAGTTTGGTAGTTKTCTATGCTGATTTTTCAATTCATGTTTTTATATTGTGATAACTTTCTTTTCATTTACCCCATTAGAAAACGAAAAGGTGCTTCTTAGGGTACTGTAATCTGCCTTACACACCTTCCTCTTGTTCATTATTAGACATAGCRCACACTCTTTTCTTCCCTAATTTCTTTCTTTTCTTTCTTATATTTATGTAAATGTGTACGCATATGTATATGTAAATGTGTATATATGTGTGTGTGCCTGTAAGTTCATGCAGGTGCCCAATGAATTCATGGATCCTCCAGAATTTGAGTTATAGGCAATTATGAACTACCTGATGTGGGCACTAGGAACAGAACCCAACCCCTTTGCAAGAGCAGTATGCACTCTTTAACCACTGAGCCATCTCTCCAGTCCACCCAGCCATCCCTACTTTTTTCTGTTTATTTGAGACAGAGCCTCATGCAGCCTAAACCTGTCTTGAACAGTCTATTTAGTGGACGCTAGACTTAAATTTCTGATCCTCCTATTTCTACCTCCAAAGTGCTAGGATTACAGGAATTCATCACCATGCCAAGTTTTATGTGATGCTGGTGATCAAACTCAAATTTTTCTGCACACTAAGCAAATACTCTACCAACTGAGCTATATCCTCAACCTGACCCACGCTGTTTTTAAATTATGGCATTTAGCTACTATTGTTTAACTCTGACGCCAAAGCTGCGCTCTTGGGCTTCTCTGTCTTTGCCACTTGGGCTCACAACTATGCCTTTGATGTGACTGGTAAGTCTTCCAAATCAGTGCAACACTATTAGTTTTTTTTTTTTTCAGGAGTTGGGCCTGCTGTGCCAAGTCAGAGGATTATAGTCAACCTGTATTACATTGTTCAGTACAGAATTCTGCAGCCATTAACAGAATAGCTAAAAACAATTTGAGCTTTGAGTCACGACCCATGTGGCCACTACAGACAAGAATGGCTTGATTTACTGCCACAATTTAAATTAGATCTTTGAAAAAAATAGATTTATTTTATTTTTATATATGGGTGCTTTTTCCTAAATGTCTATGTACTACATGCCTGCTTGGTGTCTGAGGAAGTCAGAAGRTGGCAGCAGATCACTTGAAATTGGAGTTTCAGGTGGTTGTGAGCATTCACATGAGTGCTGAGAACTGAACCCAGGTTCTATGCAAGAAAGTTATGCTCTCAACAGCTGGACAACCTCTGTAGTCACTCCAGTTAGCTTCTTGAAGAAGACAAGGTTCTTGGGAATATCTTTTGGATGTGTGACTTTAGGCTTAGATCACCTTAAAATGTTCCTTTATGAACTGTATTAGATATAGAAGCTATGTTGTCTGGTTATTTTTACACTTGATCTTAGCCAAAAGGCTGAGAAGTGAAATTGTCTGATTTTTTTTAATTTGAAAAATATACAAGATATCTATGAAATAAGAAATTTCTAATAGCACTTCTATAATTTGTTTCCTCTGAGTTTTCTATAAGGAAATGCTCTCCTGGGGTTATTTTTTCCTATATAGGTTCGATATGAAGGTCTGTAAACCTCACAGACCAGATCTTGTTTCCAAGACATCACACAAATGGCCTCGAAGGGGAAAATTGTCTTCAAAATAGCATCAGGTAAAGGGATACAATCTCAATACTACAAGGAGAGCGCTGCAAACTATGAAACTTGGAGATGGGGTACCTGCCATCATCACTATAATCATGCTTTGTGAAATGTGTAACAACCAGTTAGGGATATAGGCAGTCACCAACAGGGCTCCCATTATGTTTTAGATTAGATTTTCTAGGGCTGCAGATGTAGCTAAGTTGGTAGCATGCTTTTGCATAGAATACACAAAGCCCGGAATTTGAACTTCAGTGCCATAAAAAGTAGAAATGGGAGTGTACCTCTGCAAATCCAGCACGGGGTCGGGGGGTCAGAGGCTCAAAATCATCTTCAGGTACATATGGAAGTCAAGCTGACATACATGAGACCCCGAGTCAAACAAAACAAAGACAAAAAATGAAAGATTTTTCTGCATTAAAACCATTGTACATTTGTTTGTTGGTTTGAAATAGAGCTTTCCATGTTTAGTCCTCCTGAGAGTTACCAATCATGTCCATCTAGAAAGCGTTTGCATACTCACATATAATCTTTTTGGAGATGCTTATTGACAAAAATTATCTATCTTTTTAATGATTTAAAATGAATGATTGCTAGTCAGATATACCCTTTCAGTGTTTAGTACTGAACTATCTCTGAATCACCAGTTCATTCTTTTAGACTTCAAATGGACTGGGATTCATGTCCTCACTTGAACTTTGATTCCAGGTTAGTTTGTCAACAAAAGGAACTGAGACACAGTCATGATCTTTAGCTGTTAGCATTCACATGGTGGTTGCCTAGATAACTCTAAAACATCATAAAAGAAATCAAGAGGTTATATCTTAGTCCCATAAAATCAAAATCATGATGCCTTGCAAATTAGTGTTGCTCAAAATCAGCACAATGTACACATCATGCTAATGATGAGCAATAATTACTCATTCAGATGACTTTCCTAAGTACTCCACAGACTTACATCAGGGTTTCCTACTTGCTACAGTCACAGCATTTTCCTAACTGTGGACTCAGGACAGAAGATCGTGGTCTACACACTCTCAGTATGATTTCTTAGAAGAAAGTTAACATTATGTAAGTTTTCAGAATAGTTCTGGGATACTCATAAAATGTCACTGGCATTGGCTCTTCCTCAGTCACTCTGAGTAGAAGCTTATACCAACTGATATATAGTTTTAGTTTATGTTATTTTTTGTTTTCCTTTTGAGATGAGGTCTTTCTGTATAGCCCAGGCTGGCTTCCAACTTGGGATCCTCTTGCCTTAGATGCACCCCCCCCCCCAAGATTTGGTATGATAAGTGTGTCACCATAACTGGCTTTTTTTACTCCTTCTTTCTTCATAGGACCATACTAAATATCACATTCTATCTTTTTTTTAAACCTAAAAGCATATTGTGAGTAGCCATGTATATTATTACTAATATATATGCCTTAATTAATGGTGATATAGTATCCTATTGTATTTGCAATAGTTTAACCAGTTGCTTCCTAATAGTTACATTCATTCCAGATCCCCTCCTTACTTGTATAAACCTTTTTGGAATGGCTAGTTTTAATCGTCAACTTGACAGCCAAGAGTCACCTAGAAAGAGAGTCCAATGATGGATTGTCTAGATCAGGTTGGACTGTAGGCATGTTTACTTGTGTAAATTCCTAGAAATAACTTGACAACTCACTTGGAGTCTATTTTGAAACTGGGGTTTGTTGCTGAGTTGCTTATCCACAAATCGTCCCAGTTTACATTTTTTTATTTTTAAAGTATAAGTGCCATTATGATGCCTTTAAAGCCATTGTTATAGTTAGGGCGTAACCCATTACTATTTAGTACTTTGTCACTTTTTATGAAATACTTCAAAAAGCCCTTGGTATTTTTTTAACCAATAAAGAGATGACTCAAACACACTAGGAACAATTGTCAAGTTGGAAAGCTGAAGATTAGCAAAGATGTTCTCTCTAAACAACTAATGAGTGAGTAAACGAAAGTGCAACAAGTGAAAGAAAAACAGTATCTCTAGAATAAGAATTATTGCCAGGCTGTGGTGACCCACTCCTTTAATCCCAGCACTTGGGTGACAGGCAGGTAGAGCTCTGTGAGTTCAGGGTCAGCCTGGCCTACAAAGTGAGTTCCAGTACAGTCATGGCTGTTACACAGAGAAACCCTGTCTCGAAAAATAAGTAAATAAAAAGAATAAACAAACAAACAAACGAACATAACTAATTATGAATGCAGTGGCTCATGTCTGTAATCCCAACAAAATAAAACAAGACAAAGCTTTTGGAGTGGGTGAATTTCTTTTTACAGTTTATTGCTGCTCCCCCACTCTCAACATGGAGACAGGGTCTTACTGCATGGCCCTGCCTAGCCTGGAACTTACTAAGTAGATTAGACTGGCCTTGAATTCAGAGATCTGCCTTTTGGGTGCTGGCATTAGATATGTGGGCCATCATGCCGAGCAATTGACCCACTCTTATTCTTAGGAGTATTTCCCCTTTCTGAATAAGGTGTCTCTATTTCTTTTTCTATATAACAAACAAAAATGCAAAAGGCAAAACAAAACCCCAGTCCAATATGCCCCATATCAAAGGGAGGACATGATGCACCCAGTGACTCACACACTGTCCCTATGACATGTCATCCTCTACTTTAAATTTAATGAAAGTTGTCTATCCTCCTTGATACTCAAATCGTTCTTCTAGACAGTTTGGCTTGTCTGGCATGATATGTGTGGTGATATTTCATGCGTGGAAGCGAACCTGATGGTTATCTTTGTTCTCGGAATTTTCTTGTTAACTGAGACTACAAGAGACTACAGCATTCCATTTTTACATGCTACTTATTCTGCCATCGATGGTTTTCATTCCAGTGAGATAATTACTCTGGCTTTTGTACAAATCCTATTGTGAATTTGAGTAGGGCCTCTCTAGACCTTCCAAGGAGGCCTGCTTTTGATATGTTTGCTCTGTGTAACCTATGAACTCTCTGATCTCTCTAAAATTTGATTTCTACCCAGCATTGTCCTCAGAAATCTCTCATCAGAATCCCCCTGGGTGTAAATTGAAGTGAGACTTCCCAGACAAGTCATGGTCTTCTGAATCAAATTTTCTGCTGGGGAAACCGGGGCTCATATGCGTGGCTGGCCTCTAAACTTGAGGCTGATGTTGACCTTGAAAGTATAATCATTCTGCTTGACTTCTAGAGTCCTAGGACAGGCATAACCACCACAGCCAGTACATGAACTGCTGGAGACCAAACTCATGACATTATGGGCAAGCATTCTACTATCTACTAACAGGGTTACACCTCAGCCTATTTCTTTTTCTTTTTCTTTTTCTTTTTCTTTTCTTTTTTTTTTCTTTTCATTTCCTTTCCTCTCTCTCCCTCCTCCCTCTTTTCCCTCTCCCTCTCTCTTTTTAAACACAGTCTTACTCTTTAGCCCAGACTGATCTTGAACTCATAACAGCCTTCCCTGCTTCCATTTTACAAGTGGTAGAGCTTCAGGCATGGATCACCATGGTTGGCTTGAATCTGAATTTTAAGGGTTGGGTCAAGGAAATCACATTCTCTCTGAACACATACCCAAGTGTGGGCAGTGTAGCCTTATCTTACACTCCAGGTCTTCTATGTGCTCCCCCAGCAAATTCTTCAGCATTTTTATATTGCACCCCTCAAAAACCACCTCCTGTATGGGTTACAAAGTGTGCTTTCCTAAGAAGGAGTGTGATCTTTCAACGTGCTTTAAAGCAAGGCGACAGGAAGCAGTTTTCATATGAAGCTGTCAGGTTCTATCCTGAGCCTCAGGCTGACCCATAGAGGGGTTGAGTCATCCATGGATAGGGTGAAGAGGTCAGGAAGCCTGAACTGAGAAACATCAGACGCAACTAAGTTGAGCCATGTTCTTGGACCCATAAATAGTTTCAGGATGAAACATGTGATTTACCGATATCAGAATGGCCAGACAAGTTACTTTGGTTATCTCTTTGGGTACGTGGTATCTGTTCTTGGGGCTTCACACATTACTGTTAAACACTGCATGCATTCTCCAAGCAGACTGGGACTGCCCCAGACTTTGACCTTGGTTGCTTTTATTTCATGAATAATTCCAAGAACATAGATTATGTGATTAGTCAGGCCTCTGAGAAGAGGAAGCTGCTGACCAGAAGGAGTTTGTGAGAATAAGGGGAAATGCAGATACAGACAGAGGCCTGAGAAGGCAGAGTGCGGAGTTTTGGAAATTTTGCTTTTTGTAGAGCTCATCATTCCATGATGATAATACATATGTTAGGTGGGGAAGCAAAGGCATAAAAACAGAGCCAGCCTTGCTGGCATATGCCTATAATTCTAGCACATGGAAGATGTAGGCAGGAGAGTTAGGGATTCATTCTTATCTTGTTTTAAAAAAATAGAGAGAACTAAGAAACAAACTAGATATAGAAATTGAATATTTTCAACTTCAAGATCTTACCTTTAGAATATTTTAGTCTTTTAAAAAAATATAAGTGTTGTTGTTGAAGTATGACGCTGCTTAGTTTGGAACGGGGAAGCAGAGAATGATGAAAGGAAAAAAAAAGGCTTCTCATGGGTCAGGGATTTGAGTCAGTCAATGTCCTGGGGGTTGCAACTAAATTCTGAATTTATGGTTAGAGTCTTGTGAATTTATAGATTTTGTTTGTAAAGGGAAAGCAGCAGCCTAAAAATCAACATTGAGCTTCTATTTGATTGACCCAGATTTCTTTTAGCTTTGGCTGATTAGCGAAGCATTAGCAAAATGCTTCCCCACTAGTGTAGACATTTAAGCTGAAAAATCCAATACGCAGGCAATTAGAATCAATGTTCACTACACAAGAATAAGTGATAGCTCAGATGGTTTTTTCTGAACACAGAGCTGGGGATTGGTGACCTAAAGCCATGCTCTGGCATCGTTTCATAAATATTATCTAATTTTAGACCACTCTAGCAATGCCATCATGAAGTAGGAGAGGTAAAATACAAATTCTAAAATGTAACTCAATAGTTCCAGGCCTAATTGAATCTCTTTGATATTGGAGATTCCAAGGCCTCGAGATGGCTGAACAAGCCTGATCTTCTCAGCTCCAGCCCCAGAACTCACCGTAGAAGGAGAGAAATGTCATCTTCTGACCTCTGCCTCTGTACACCTGCACTCACACATGCAGATATTTTACATGCACACAGTAAATAAAATTTTAAAAAAATGCATCCTTGTCATACTTGTGGTTATGTTAAGAGAAAAATAATAGTAAATGTTAACTATTGACAAAATAAAATATTAAATACTGTGCTCATTTAGTCTGCCTATGTGAATATTGTCTCAACAGGGCAAAAAGTGGAAATTAAGGGTAGGGAAGTTATTGGAAATAAGTAAGTAAGGGAATTTAAAACTTAAATTTCTATCGAGTGTGATGAGTCACACCTAATGATCCTTAGCACCTGGGAGGCTCCTGTAAGTCCAAGGCCAGCCTGGGCTACATAGAAAGACTATATCTTAAACAAACAAACAAAAGATGACCATGTGTAAGAGTATATCTCAGTTGATAGAGTGCTTGGTGACCATGAACAAAGCCCTGGGTTTGTTCCCTAGTGCTATGTAAACTGGCTATGGTAATATATATCTGTACTTGGCAAGTTGAAGCAGGAGGAGCTTCTCTCTCAGTTTCATAAGTAGATTTGAGGCCAGGCTTAGTCAATGAGACCGACAGTATCTCAGAAAACAAAAGAGACTTAAATGTCAAATAGGAATTTGTAAAATATATCACCTGTTGCAAAACCCAGTTCCCATGAGCTAGAAAGAGATCTGAAGCTCTGTCCCCCTGCGACTCCCATTTTTCCAAGTGAGGACTCACTCACTATGGGCCAGACCCATTCTTGCCAGTGTGTTTTTAGTGTCTCATTGTACTCAGTGGGGACATTATTGCTCACCATAGCACAGTGACCCTAAAGTAATAGTGACTTTCAAATGCTAAGTGTGGTTTAGTGAGAGAATCAGTAACATTAGAGCAGAGAACTTGGAGGGTGGACCCTGAATTAACTTCCAGTTTTATGGTGCTGTTCTTATAAGGAATAGTCAGAGAAATTCAATGGCTCCACCATCTCTCTTAATTTCCTCAGGACCAAGATCAGCGTGAGTCTCCTCAGTTGTGAGAACTCCTTGCAGGCACCAGCTGTATCTTAGTCATCTCAATGTGCCTCTGTCCTTGCAGAGGGCCAAGAGCACAGCAGATGTTTGCCGTTTCATAAATAAGTTAAAGCAAGTCAGAAAACAAGTGTCTCTGGTAACCAGATTCCTAGCCAGCCCTCCCAAATTAAGTCTTAGCTCTGTAAACATTCTGGACAAATACATCAGTTCAGAACATTCTGGACTCTTGGAGGGATTTGTTTCAGTCATACTCTGTAGGGAAGCCCTGAGTGAAATGTGTGAGGAGTGGATGAAGTCCTGAGGGTGTGTGTCTTGCTGACATGAGCACAGCCATGTAAAGGACCCAAACACCTCAGCTTTACGGGAATGGCCTAGCATCCCTAGGTGAGAGGCAGCGAATTGGCAAAGCCTTCCTGTGATCCAAGTACCACGGTTTAGGAATGATTGACCAGTGTGTGCAAAACTGAGCACCCTCTCCTACGTGACTGCAACCTGAGACTGTTCGTCTACAGAGACCTCTCACTAAGAGCAACTAACTCCTCCTCCTTATGCTATACAGAATAACTTCCAGGCTGCTTAGCAGGTGTTCTCAATCAGAGCCAGCACAGCCTACCAGCTTTTTCTCTAAGTGCATCTATGATTTCTGTGGTCCTTCTTCTTTTCCTCCTCCATTCCTGAGTTGCCTCAGTCAGGTTTCCAGGACCATGTTAGGCAGGATGCAGCAATACCTCAGTGAAGTGAAATGTTTAAGTTTCTTTGATGAGGGTCCTGTCTGTCTAGCCAAGTCCACACAAATATGACTGGATTCTCTGGGTCACTGGGTCCTTGGTGAATTTCTCAATTCTGGTGTTACTAGAGAGTAGCCTGGTTCCTGGTGGACAGTAGTGGCTCCGTGAGTGATTCTTGTTCAACACAGACCATGCATCAGACAGCACCTATAGCCCTTTACCTGAGGAATCCTCTTAAAATCCTCAAAATGATACTCTTACTGTCACTCCATAGGCTTCTGGATGAAGAAATAGGTGCAGACATGCTTCCCCATGACCAAAATTGCAGAGCTAGTATAGGGAAGTATGGGCTTGAGTATAGGGGAAATAACCATTCCAATGACTCCTCAAGTTTTGGTCTCAAATCCCTTCCAGGGTATTAGAATTGAGTATCTTGGGAGACTTGCCTTGTTTTTGTTTGTTTGTTTGTTTGTTTATCCATAGCTGTTTGTTTTGAGGTCTTACTTTAAAGCCCTGACTATTCTAGCTTCAAACCTGCTATGATCTTTCTATCTCTTCTTTCTGAGTGCTAGGATTGTAGGTGTGAATAAATGTGCCCCACCAAAGAGGCTTTCTTTGCTTAACACCAAAAGGAGCCAAAGCCAGGTTTAGAGTAAAAGCAATTAATCCAGGGACATTGAGATACATTTACTAATTCAAGCATTTAAATAGAAAAGTAAGCCAATTGCATGTCAATATGTTACGGTTTTTAGTTTTCTCAACAGTTATTTATTCAATCTATCTATCTATCTATCTATCAATCTATCTATCTATCTATCTATCTATCTATCTATCTATCTATCTATCTATCTATTATCTTATATGTGTATGAATGTGCCACAGTGTAAGTTGCGGACATTAGAGGACAACTTGCAGGAGTCAGTTCTCTCCTTCAACAGTGTAGAATTCAGGGACCAAACTCAAATCATAAAGCTTGGAGGCAGGCACCTTTACCTGCTGAATCATTTCTATGATCGTGTGTGTGTGTGTGTGTGTGTGTGTGTGTGTATGGTTTCTCAAGACGAGACTGTCCTGGGCTTGATTTGTAGACCAGGCAGGCCTCAGACTCACAAAGATATACCTTCTTCTGCCTCTGGAATGCTGAGATGCTGAAATTAAAGGCTTGCCCCACCATGCCTGGCTTAAAGAATAATAATTTGAAAAAACAGGACTGGGAATGTAGCTCAGTTGGTAGAGTGCTGCTTGTCTCTCTTGTATAAGGCCCTGGATTAGATCACTAGCAGCACAGAAAACAGGCTTGATGGACACATTTGTCATCTCTGCATTTGGGATGTGGAGGCAGAAGAATCAGAAGTTCAAGGTCATTTCTACTACACGGAGAATTCAAGTCCAGCCTCAGATCACATGAGAATCTAAATAATAATGAAGATGATGATATAATAATAATGTAGTACATAAACCATGTATTTCGTGAAAACTACACTATTATAAGTAGCAATGTTATTTGTATAGTTGCCAGTTTTTTTTCAATATTTGAGTGAATGATATCTGGATTCCCCTTTCTGCTCTGTGTTGAGTCTTTTTCTGTATGTCCTGTGCTCTCTGGAAAACCACACTGTGTGTTTGGGAGAGAGTAGGAGTGAAGACGCCATGATATCTTGCATTTCAGAGAACCTTAAGGGTCTTTCCATATATAACCTCCTCTCTGCATGGATCCCAGAGGTATGTTGGGGGTCATAGGAGGCCACTCCCTTCCAAGAGATGTTAATGCTTCAGAGGTGACTGGTACATTCTTCTCTAACCTGGTACGTAGCCTATGATGGGTGTCTGTTCAGATGAAACCTGGCCCACAGCTCCTGGCCTCTGTGCTTCTGGTCTTTGCCATGCTCTCTGCCTGGTGGGTTGCTCTAGCAGCATCACAGAGACCCAGGCTAGACTCCACACCACCTTCTTGGATCTTCCTGCACCATTTTGCAGGAGCCTCTTCCCCAGGCCATGTGTTTTCCCAAGGGCAGGAATTTAAAATTTGCCCTGCTCACCTTACCAGCATATAAGACATAGTAACAGAGCAAAGTGCCAGGGAGCATGGCCGTAGAGGAGAAACAAAATATAATCTGAAATGAAGGGAAACTTCCTGGAGAACGAGAAAAGAACCACATCTTGGCACAAAGTAGAAAACAGTTTAAGCTGAGGCTAGAGCATCTCTTGTAGAAAAAGGTAGGTGCTTGAAATGGCTGGAGGAGGGTCTGTGGAAGACGAATGGTGGTCAGGCATCTCTAAGACAGGAAGTCACTAGACTGAAAGGTCTTCATTTCATCTCAACCTCTGGGAACTGCAGAACAGCTAGGTGGTAAGTRACCTTGATACCTGACTCAGAGCAAGTAATTAAAGGCCCTGGCCTTTTGGGTGAGATGAAAATGACTTTCAGGAGCTCACCTTTCAGAAGCCTCCTGTTCTGAGTGACCACTAGCTTGATTAGATAGGAGCGAGCTCTCAAATCGAAGAAAGCCCATGGCCTCTGAAAAGGGAAATCGATTTGTTCTTGAGGATGTAGATTACAGTCTTCATTTGAATGCAAGAGAAAGCAGCCATATGCTGAGCTAAATGATGAGCAAGCAGAATGCTTAAAGAGGCAGGGGTTCATTTCTTATGGACAGCAAAAACACTTTCCTCTTGTTCATCAGCTAGCACTTTAGCTAGATATTCTTTTAGAGACAAAACCAAAACAAAACAGAAAGATCTTGGAGACATGGTAGATGTCATGCTTTTACTGACATCTCTCACTCTTGGTCTGTTTATTCCCAACATTCATGTTGACACTATTTAATAAATTCTGAGTATAAACATCTCATGATTTAAAAGTTATTGTTTTCTATACATGATGGTACATACATATAATCCCATCACATGGGAAGCTGAGGCAGGAGGGCTGCTGTGAGTTTGAGGCCGACCTGGGCTGTTTCTAGAGATCCAGGTCAGCCAGGGTGACTGATGAAAACAAATTATGGTAATTATCATTTAGATGATATTTAGAAAAATTGAAAGTACAGAACAAGAAAAAGTAACAGGAGGACTGGCATTAAGTTCAGATGTTGGCTTGCTTATGCAATACCCACAAAGCCCTGGTACCTTCCCTGTCATGACATGAACTGGGTATGACAGCGCCCTCCTATAATTCTAGCACTTAGGAGTATCAAAAGTTCAAGGTCATTCTTGGCTTCAATGAGAGAAACAGGGTTAGCCTGGGATTCATATGACTATCTCAGAGGAAAAAGGAAGTATCATTACATTCTTAGGGTTCCAAACAAGAGGCGTTCGTACCCCTGTGTGGTAGTCCTTCATGGTAATGTCCATCAATTGCTTCCGTCTCCATGTGTACATGCTTTAGCATTAGTATTGTCTCCTTTGCACCCTTGATAATGGCCTGAATGATCTTGAGCGCAAAAAGCCTATAGAAGTGTTGCTATACCAATTCTAGACCTAGAGTTTGTTTTGGTTCTTATTAACCCAGTATCGGTGCATGCTAATCACTCTATCCCTGAGCTATATCCCCAGTCCTAGCCCTTGGCTTTAAGAGGCAGAGTCACGTTTTTATGGGTACCAGATGATATAAGAGGTCTGGCAAAGGTCTGTGAAGAAGCCTAAGCTTTCTTATGAAAATCTCATGTAGAAGAGAGCCTCTGTTTTGCATGAAACACTTGAGGTTTTTCAATAAATTCTTCACTTATTATGGGTGTATAGCTCAGTGGTTGGATGTGTGCTTTGCATACTGACATCCTGTCATCAGTTCTTAGTGTCCAAAACAGGGGTCAGGGGCTGGAGTGACAGTTCAGTGATTCAGAGTGTCTACGGCTCTTCCACAGGACATGGATTAAATTTCCAACACACATATCAGACGGTTCACAACTGCTTGTAACTTCAGTTCCAAAAGATGGTATGACCCCTGGACTCTAAGGGGACCTTCATCTGCTTGGTGCACAGGAACTCATGAAGTTACACACACACACACACACACACACACACACACACACATACACACACATACACACATGAAAATAAAACAAAATTATAAAGTGTTATTGTCTCTGTGTATATGTGTGTGTGATATGTATGTGTGTGTTATATGTATATGTGGATGAATCTGTATCTGAATGCATACAAAGGCCAGAGGTCAATGTTGACCATCTGTTTCAATTGCTCACTGTGTGTGTGTGTGTGTGTGTGTGTGTGTGTGTGTGTGTGTGTGTGTGGTATAATGGGTGTCCTGCGTTATCATTCGCCATCTTATTCTTTTGAGATACGGTCCCTCACTGAACCTGGAGACACACTGGTGGCCAGCAAGTACCAAGGAGCCTCCAGTCTCTATTCTCACAACACTTAGGGTTACAAGCATACATAACTTTGCCCTACTTCTGATGTATGTTCAGAGGACTTGAATTCATATCCTCACATGCACACGGAGACCATTCTTACCCACAGGGACATCTCCCAGCCACTTTACTTCACATATTTAAATTTTTCTATTAGATTTATCGGGTTTGTACGTATACATGCACACATGCCAAAAGTGCATGTGGAAGTGAGAGGACAACTGGCAGGAGTTGGCTTTCTTCTTCCACCATATGGATCCTGGGATTCCAAACTCAGGTCATCAAGAGTGTAGGCAAGCACCTTTATAGCAAGCACTTTCACCCCCTGAATCATCTCAGTAGCCCTCCATTTATTTTTAAAGCACTTTGAGAGGCTAGTGCCTGTTGAAAAAGGTCAGTGGTACAGAGAGAAGAGCAGGAAGAGATATGATCTTAAAGAGGCAGGGAAGACCTTTTCTGGGAAAATGAACTCGTCGCTTCATTTCCTGAGGATGAATCATCTCTGCAGCTTGGAAACGAGCAATCAGGAGACGACATGCACAGAGCAGTTCTATTAATGAAGGCATATTCTGTCTGGGGACAGCCACCATTAAGATCTACTTTTGATCCTGTATTTGGATTCCAAATAGAACAGAGGCCGGAAGCTATATGTTCCCCTGAAGAAACAGTGGCATATTTTTTTCCACCTAAAATATGCTCTGCCCCTGTGAAGGGTACTTAATCAGTTTTCTAAATGCAAGCATAGCTTGAGAAATGAAGTACATCTGATTTCTTTCCTCCATTTTCTCTCCATCCCCTCTCTTTTTCTCTCCCTCTGTCTCTCAGTCTCTGTCTCTCTCTGCCTGTCTGTCTCTGTCTGTCTGTCTGTCTGTCTGTCTGTCTCTATCTGTATCTCTTTCTGTCCTTGTATTGCAATATTAATTAATATTCTCTTTCTAGGCTAGGAGCTCAGAAATCATTCTATGACAGCATACACAAAGGCACTTTCATATTATGATAATATTTCATTTCCTTCTAGGCAGTTTTCTGAAGTAAATTCCTTGGTGGTCACTTTTAACTAAACAGTCAGGAATAGTTTCGATTTCCCAGATCACTTTCCAGTGTTTTAGACACATGGCAACCGAACCAACTTGAACACTCTTACTTCCAGCCAAGTAGTTATTAGAACAACATTTTTATAGGTGTCCCTTTGTATACAGTAGTCACCACGTACACACAGCTGTGATATGTGAACAATTGAATACATCAAATCTACATTCAGATGCTCTGTCGATATAAAATGCATTTCTGATCTTGACGGCTCATTTTGAAAAGTTAGTATAAAATATCTCCATCGTATACACAAAGACAGTACCTTACTCTGTAGTCTAGGTTGGCCTCAAACTCACTGTCGATTCAGGTTGGCCTCAGACTTCGTGGGTATTTTCCTGACTCATGAGTGCTGATATTATGATATGTCAGCTGATTATACATTGAAATGGTAGTATTTTAGATATGTTGGGTCAAATAAAGTATATTACATTAGGATCATGGAGTAGTGGTGCAAGTCTTTAATCCCAACACTAAAGAGGCAGAGGCAAGTGTATCTCTGTGTGTTTGAGGCTAACCTAGTATGTATAGCAAGTTCCAGGCTAGCCAAGTGCTCCATAGTGAGATCCTGTCCCTCAATAGCAATAACAATAAATATGCTATAGTATCTTTACAAGTGTCAATATACTTATGAAAAATCTTTCGAAATTTAAAATTCAGTGGCGGGGCTGGGGATGTAGCTCTAGTTGGTCAAGTTTTGCCTAGCATACAGGAAGCCCAGGGGTCCATTCTCGGCATTGCATAAAGTGGTATGTTGGTATGGGATGGTAATCTCAGCCCTTGGGAAGTAGAGGCAGGAGATTCAGTTTGAGTCCACTAAGCAATGAGACCCTGTCTCAAGAAGGAAAGGGAATTGTTGGGATTTTTCAATTAGGCATGGGGCTCATTCTTGGGGCTCGAATTCTATTTCTGATGGAGAACTCCTTTCTATGGAATAGAATCCAGGCTTCTTTGAGTCTGTCTGGGGCCCCAGTCAATAGACACACATAGCCTTAAAATCCTAGCATATTTCTTCTTGGAGACTCCATGAACTAGAGCAAGCAAGTGGCAGAATCAAGACCACGAGCCTTGGATGCTTCACTTCTTTGCCCTCCTCTCAACTTAAGGCCATATCCTGCGATTCCTAGGTCACAAATGCTGCCTGGAGAACTGAGCCAGTATTCTCTTCTCAAGACGTCTCCCTGAGTTTCACTGTTTCTCAGTATGCCTTTTTCTTATCACTTGCTTTGAAACTAAAATCCCTCAACCTGGGTATCTCAGTAGTTATTCTATGGGATGTTAGCTTTACAATGTTTATCACAAGAGGGTGGAGATGTAGCTCAGTTGGTAGCCTATTTGACTTCCATGCACGAAGTCCTTGGTTTAAACCCCAGCACCACATAAACTAGTCTAGTCTCACCTTAGGGTAGTGGAAGCAGGAGAAGTAGAATTCGAGGTCATCCTTGCATATAGGACAATCTGGGCTATGAGAGCTCTTGTCACAAAAAAAGGCAAATACCAAAGCAACTAAGCAAACAAACAAAGCAAAATTCCCATGAGAAGGGCCTAGCATCTAGCTCAGTGATAATGTGCTTATCCAGCATGGGAAAGGCCCTAGGATTAATACAGCCCACCCTCCCACACACAATAAAACAATCTATAAGAATGTGAAACCTGGATCTATTAATTAGGAATGTTAAAGATGAGATAGAAAGACTTTTCAAAGAGTAGGACAGTTTCTGGCCACTTAGCCTAGTAAAAGGATGGATTTCTAACTGTTGGGAAAGAGGTATTTGTAGGGTATGTATAAATGGTGTAGGTACACAATAGATGCATTAACTTTTACTCTGGTAAAAGCAGAAAGCCCATAACGTTACCCCCAAATGATCCCTACTTGCTCCCCTATAAGTCCCACTTACCCTTGTCTCTATATCCTTTGCACCCCATTAAAAGGTTTTGAAATTAATAAGGTTTATTTGTGTTACTTCAACAGAATACTTAAGACTGTTTCATTTGTAAAGAATAAGAAATTATTTCTTACAGTTCTGGAGGCTAAGACATTCAAGTTCAAGGTGCCCAAAGATTGGTGTCTAGAGAGCGTGGTCTCTACTTCCAAAATTTCACCTTGAGTGTTTCATCTTCTAAAGGGTCTGAACTGTATGCCACATACACTCAGCAGAATTGTGGAGGTGGAGAAATAAACTCCTTGCTTTTTTTTTTACTCCCCCCAATTTCTCTATCTATTTTCTATGTGTGGGGGGAGACATTCATTTCTGTGTCATGAGGAGCATGTAGAGGTCAGAGGACAACCTATGTGAGTAGTTATTTCTCTCTCTACCTTGTATGAACTGTGCATTGGACTCAGGCTATCACGCCACCCACTGCAGCATCTATGGGCCCAAACTCTCTGTTTTCAAATGTACCTGTGATAGATAACTCAGTTTTTGAGAGCAGAACCTATGTGGTTTAATTGTCTTCCAAGTTCCCACATGTTAAACTGCTATCTTGGCTATTCAGTTTCTATATGAGTTCTGGAGTGGACTGACATTCAAATCATGCAATGCCATGGTAACCTTGCAACTTCTGTTGGAAAACCATTGTCTGGGACATTTTCTGTTATATTCCACTGTTGATGGCTTTCTCTCCTTGAAAGTAACATGTTTCCTATTTTCACTCACTTAATCATTCCCTCACACATTTATTCTTTTGATAAGAAGCACTTTCCAAAAGGTTCTGAAGCTATCAGTACCCCACATCTGGATGTAAACCCTGTCTTCCACTATTGTTTTGCCAAACGGAGGGTTGTGCAAATGCAGAGCAATTCTGCTGCAGACACCAGCCACAGGCTCATTGAGATAGTTATTTATAGTCTCAGGTAGAGATTCAGGCTTAAAAAAGAAGATTCTTGTAAATTCAAATCTATAGTTTGTTTTTAAAAAATTAAGTTTATGAAGCCCTTTCCATAGCTACCCACAGTATATCCCAAGGACTTCATGGAGGTACATTTTTACTGGGAATCATCACTAACAGAGTCATTGGCATTCACAACATTAAATATCTCATCCCAAAGGAAATTACTTTAGCTTCTATATCCTCAAGGAAATAATTTTAGAAATATTAGGAACACAAAAGTTGGGAATTTTTAAAATCTTCATTGCTACATGGTATATTATTTGAAAAGCACTGCAGGATTAATTCAGAGACTGACTTCTTCATCTGAAGCTCCAGGAACATTGAGGACTCTGTGACTCTTATCTGGGCCTCCTAAATGGATGCTTTACAGGTTGGTTTTGGTTTTGGTTTTTCCAGACAGGGTTTCTCTGTGTAACAGCTCTGGCTGTCGTGGATCCCTCTTTGTAGACCACACTGGCCTTGAACTCACTGAGATCCATTTGCCTCTACCTCCCAAGTGCTGAGCTATAAAAGGCATGTGACACCATGTCTGGCCAATGTGCTTCTTGCTGCTTGGTTTGGTTGATCTGATGAGTGCAAACTTAAAATTGGAAGACTCACCTGCTAGAATAAGCATATGTATATGTACATATATGTATGTATATGCATGTGTTTGCATGTGTATGTGTGTGTGTATGTATATATATGTATGCACATATACACACACCCATATGAGTGTGGTGGGCACATCCTACAGTGAGATCCTTGTTTAATACTCTCTCCTGGAGTACTTGCAAGGAAGGTCTTTTATTTTCAGTCAACAAAATATGTCAAACGTGACAGGATGTGACCCCCCCTTGATTGCATTATGCACACCAGTTAGTTTGCTGACTGCCAATAAGAAATTAGGGACCCTAGTCCTATACGTTCAACAAATCCAATTTTGCATCTGTATTTTGACCTGATGATGCCCTAATAGAAGATTCAGCTACACCATGGCCACATTTCCCACACATAAAATTGGAGAGTTAACAAGTAGGTATGATTTAGAGCCACTGGATTTGTGTCTGTTTTTTTTTTGAATAGCATAAGGACAGATTCAGTGACTTTTCCATCCATTTCCACAACACAATATTTATGAACTTACAGTTAAACTAGTTATTCGCAGGCTTGCTTTAGAAAATCAGTTGTATAATATCCAATCTATCTTTAAAATACTTTCATAAAATAAAATAAAGGTGACTTATGAAAAATATTAAATGAGGAAGGCATATGAAAAATCAGCCCAGGGAGCAATGTCCTAATAAAATGAATTATTTCGAAATCTCAGAAACAGCACACATAATCCAAGGGCACAAATTTTATCATTAGATTTGATAGACATACTCTGTTAAGTTAGTCTAAAATCTGAACAGTCCATCTCAACATCTCAACTAACATGTCTCATTGAAGATAGATAACAAACATCCCCATAGGTGGCTACTGATCTACAGGTCAGACATTTAAATGCTATTCAACAACCTAAATGATAGCTGGTCTTTATCAAGATTTACTGTATCTTGGATGCTGTGTGCACTCATTCAGATGGATTGCATTCTGCTAGTACACCTCAAAATGCCATGAACTTCTCACTTCCCCTCTGTGTATGTGACTAAACTAGGATGAGTGAGCTGGAGTCCCTTGCTCACTGTGGTGCCCCAGCTGGTAATTACAGAGAGCTATGCCCCAAACCCGGAAATATTATCTTCACAGGATGCTACTGCAGGATTATCTTATTCAGTGTAGTAACTGAGATCATGAGGCATTTTAATTGATCATAAATGCAATGTAACTGCTTCGCCCTGGTCAAAATTCCGACTTAAAAGAGTTTTCTGTACTTCCCAAACATTACAACAACTTGTTCCAGACATGAGCTACAGAGATGAGCCTAGGTGATGCTTGGAAGGAAATGAGCCTGTGCTTGCTCATCTGTCTTCTCTCAGGTCTTCGTGGCAGCATCGGGGATGCGGAAGAAAGGAAAGCAGGTGTGGCTTGGGGATTTATGCTCCACTTATGCCTGTTATGGCTTTCATTTCCTTCACTGATCTCTGTCAGAGGTTTAAGGGTAAATTTCCATTAGCCTCATTGGGGGACTTTTACAACCTAGTGGCACAAAGTCCCTAGACTAGAAGTTTCTTTGTTTATTGTTCTGGACTATGTCTTGGAATCAGGAGTTTCCAAAACATTGCTGGGGGGGGGGGKGGTTTGCTGGGGTTGGATTATATCATGTATACAGGCCATGGAACGGTAGTTTTAAGGAACGTAACTACAGCTGAATCATTTGTATGTGCTCTGAATGTACTCTTGCCATGTGAGATCAGCTTTCTTTCCATGAATAATCAGGATGAGGGTGGACTCAAGCAGACCATGTTGTAAGATGCTTAGAAGAACTTGAACCTACTTGAATCTTATACCCTCCATTCATCCAGATCCACACTAACTTAAGAGTTTCCACATTGACAAAATTACATTAAGCTTATTTGGATGTTATAGATTCATAATTTCTTGTTCCACTGTAGACCCAGTGAATCTGCACTTCTGAAGGTAGCTCTGTGTTTTCTTTTTATTTTGTTTTGTTTTGTTTTTTGCTTTTAATTTTTCCCCTTTAATGTTGGGAATCAGACTCAGAGCCTCATGCATGCATGGCAAATGCTCAGCCATCGAGCTCTCCAGAGAATTCTCAGACATGTGCAGGAAGCACTGAACAATGACAGCTTCAAATTGTATTCTTTTTTTTTTTTTCTGATGGTACACATACATGAGCACCTGGAAGGTTCTATTAGGTTCAGTGATAACGAATTTGGTTTACCATACATTTCCTCAAATATATTTGACCATAGAACTCTTTTAATGAGTTAAAAGATCTTTGTTGGGAGCAGGAGAGATGGCTCAGTAGAGGAAGCACTTGCCATCATAGCAGGAGGAGCAGAGTTTAGTTCCCCGGCAGATATACAGTCACCGCAGCCCACCTGTGTTCCTAGAATTCATGAGGCAGAGATGGGGAATCTCTGGGGCAAGCTGACTTGCTAGATGAGGCAAACTGGAAAGCTCTGGGACAAATGGAAGACCCTGACTCCACTGTATAAGATGTAAAATGATTTCCAAGCCCTTGATGTAGCACTTTCCATCAGATTTTATTGGAATACAAGGTACATCAGGATGGTGCATATATTGATGAGCAACCACTATTTACTACATAAGTCTTCCCAACTGGCTTCTCAAGGATGTTTGTGTACTGGGCTGCTTTAGAAGGAATGGGAGATCCTTTTTCCAGAGTAAAGATTTGCCAGTCTACCAAACCTGGCCGACCACTCTAAAGGTAATATTTCTCCCTAGGAAAAGGTCCAGGCTTATGGACTATTAAAAAAAAAAAAAACAACTGGCTTCCTTACATTTTGGATTCTTCAGCTAGGATGCACATTGAATGAGGTTGGTTTTAATGTCTTCCTTGATCAGTCTTCACCTTATGCACTGAGGCAGAATCCAGAGCTTGCCAACTTGGCTCACCTTGTAATCCAGCTTGCTCCAGTGATCCCCTGTCTCTGGCTTCTGAGTTCTAGGATTACAGGTGGGCTGCCACATCCACCTGCCATTTGTATGTCTGCTGGGAATCTGAACTCTGGTCCTCCTAGTTTGGGGACATTTGCTTTATCTATTTAACCATCTTCCTAGTCCCAACTAAGATGTTTTTGGCTGAGTACCAGTTTTAATCCAGTCACCACGCTATGCTCCATGCTGAGAAACTGGTATGGGATATGTATAGGCACAAGTGATTTTACAAATACAAGCAGGTGCCAAAAATACATATGTTATTTTCCAAGCACCTTTTATTAAGCAACTGATTTTCTTTGATAATAAAGAAAGAGCTAAAGCTGGCTATGGTAACATATGCCTGTGCTACCAGCACTTGGATTATAGAAATAGGAAGATGAGGAACTCCAGGTTATCTTTGACTACATATGCAGTTAAAAATCAGCCTGAGTGACATGAGACCCTTTAGAAAAAAGAGAGACAACAAAAGAAAGCACTAACCCTACCATCTCAAATAACTAGAGTCCGTCCAAGCAGATATGTGACCTTGGGCAAAGAAGTCTCCTAGTCCTTTCAAACTTTAGTTTCCTTGTTGGTTGGGACTATATAGGCATATCCATGACTAACTTTTAAATTTTGTATTTTTCTATTCAGTGCATGTTTTATAGAGGTTAATGTTATTGACTTGGAAGTGATTACCATACTATTTTCAAGTTAAACAAAGCTGAAGATTAGAAAGAACATCTATAGTGGCACCTCCGTGCCCTAGTACTTGATTACCTGTCACAAGCTCAAGGCATCTACTAGATATGATGATATCTTAACCATAGATAAATGAGAATAAAGAATATTAGTTCTTTGGAGAACCATGAAACTAATTGATTTTATCTATATACTACATAAAGCATTTTCTGTTTATAACCAAATTTAATACATTTATTCACCTATCCATTATTCATAACCTCCTCAAATTTATTGAACTCCTGACCATTCATTGGCAGGTACCACATTAATGGAGATGATGACATTAGAGTTCAATGTGATATCAGAGGGAGAGGGCGCAGGATCCTTAGCTGCCATTCTCAGCTACATAGTAAATTGAGGCTAGCCAAGGATACATAAGATGCTGTCTCAAACAATAAAAATGATACAGAACCCCTTGAAGCTTGCAGAAGTCAATTCCTTCTGCCATGTAGGTTTTGGGCCACAAAGTCATAGGGACATATCTTGCTGGCCTAGTATCTTTAATCCTCATTTTTTTCTATTCTGTTGGCAAATAAAGGCCAATCAACCATTACATATTTGTCCTTGGTATCTGAAGAGTGCATATTTCTCATAATTTACACAGGGATTCCTGTGAATGAGACTTTATTGAAGCAAACACCAGTGAACTAAATGCAGTGTGGTACTAGAGTACATCCTTAAAAGAAAAAACAGCCCAGAGAAAGCGAAGTGCTTTCTCCGTGCACCAAAAGTTTCTCCTTGCTTTTGAAAAGAGTTCCAGCCTTCTCGCCTTTCAGCCACCAACGAACTCTGCATGATGGAAATTACTCATGTAAGGAAAATAAGAGGTGTTCCAGGTGGCTCTGTCCCCAGACTCAGCAGGCACCTGTTCCTGTTGGAAAGGCGGAGGAGGCCCTGCTGAACTCCTAATTTGGGCTGAAGCTACAGTGTTGCCTCTGCAGTATATTCTCTGGATTTCCTCTCTGCCACTGCTCTAAAGAAACCAGAGGCTGAAGCAGGAAGAGATCTGTGGGATGACTAGCCCTGCTGTGTCCCTTCTCCTGACCTCTCCATCAGCTCCAGGGAAGCAGAGTTGCCTTTTTGATTTCTGGAACATGATAAGACATGGGCAAGATGGCAGTAGGAGACTGAGAGGAGAGGAAAAAAGAGTAAGAGGGTCGCACAAAACATCTGCAGAGTACAATCAGCCTCCTCCACTCAAATATGGCACCCATATCCATCCTTGGTACCATCTTGTCTGGCTGGGCAAAGAACAGGTGAAGTGCAGTGGGTAAGGGGTGGGGTCATGGGCTGGTATGCAGTTTATAGGTTATCACAAACTTATCTCCTACACTTTCTGCACATACTTTGATGAAGAAGAGCCTCTTGGAAAAACTAGAAATAAATCAGCACTTGCTCCAGGAGTTCTCTCCCCAAGAAGAAATTCTATTCTGAGGCCAGGTTGCTTGAAATTTTTGGTAAAATACAGAACAGATGTCTGTAAACATTCTGTAATTGTGGACACCACGCGCACATGCACATACATACACACACACACACACACACACACAGAGAGAGAGAGAGAGAGAGAGAGAGAGAGAGAGAGAGAGAGAGAGAGACAGAGACAGAGACAGAGAGAGAGAGACAGAGAGAACAACATTACAACCCCTTTCCAGGACAACCTTAAAAGATACAGGTGAAGGAAAACCTTCACAGTAGGCAGAAACTCGGGCAGTACACATGGTATTACAGCTTGTTTGGAAGAAGAAATGGCCAGATGTACGATTGTTCACTGACTCATGGATTGTAGCCAATGGATTGGCTGGATGGTCAGGGGCGTGGAAAGATCACAGTCGGAAAATTGGTGAGAAAGACATCTGGGGAAGAAGTATGTGGATAGATCTCTCCAAGTGGGCAAAGGATGTGAAGATTTCTGTGTCTCATGTGAATGCTCACCAAAAGGTGACTTCAGCTGAGGAATTGTTCAATAATCAAATGGATAAGATGACCAATTCTGTGGACAGTCAGCCTCTTTCTCCAGTCATCCCTGTCATTGCCCAATGGGCACATGAACAAAGTGGCTGTGGTGGTTGAGATGGAGGTTATGCTTGGGCTCAGCAACACGGACTTCCACTCACCAAGGCTGACCTGGATACAGCTGCTGCTGAATGCCAGATCTGTCAACAGCAGAGGCCAACACTGAGTTCTAGACTCCTTCTTCTTTGCCTGCTTGCCTCGTGGGACTGAGCACCTGCTAGATCCTTGGACTTCCAGCCACAGCTGCTGCTGACCATTGTTGGGGAGTTGGACTACAGACTGTAAGTCAACAAATTGCCTTACTATATAGAGACTACCCATACGTTCTGTGACCCTAGAGAACCCTGACTAATACAAAAAGTGCTTAGTGAAATGGCACTTTGAGATGTTCAAATGTGTTGACTCCACTGTCATAAGATACTTTAGCTCTTGTCCACTTAGCCTTCTCCCATGCTAGGACCTGTACCCATTTATCCACTTCCAGGAGCTTGGTCAGTGCTACCTGCAAATCTTGCTTTTCTATCAACTCCCCAGAGAAGAACTGTCTCTCACTCTCTCCCCATCTGCACCCCCCAGCTACATTAAGTGGCCATTATGAGCATCCTATACTTGCTTTGCTTGGCACTTCTGTCACACTGTATCCTTTTTTTATTGTTTGAGACAGCATCTTATGTAGCCTAGGCTAGCCTAAATTTACTGTGTAGCTGAGGATGGCCTTGAACTCTTGATCCTCCTCCCTCTGCTATCACATTGTATTTTAATGCCATATCTCCATTAAAGCAGTACCTGACAATGTATGTCCAGGAGTTCAATAAATTTGAGGAGGTTATGGTGGTGGGTAGGTGTGGATAATGGATTAAATTTGATTATAAACAGAAAAATGCTTTATGTAGTATATAGATAAAAATCAACCAGTTTCATGGTTCTCCAAAGAAATAATATTCTTTATTCTCATTTATCTAGGGTTAAGTTAAGTTTAGAACACTTAATTTTAGCTAGGCATCATGGTGGACTTGTGAGGCAGAATTGAGTCTGGGTACAAGCACAGAAGAAAGTGAAGGGGATAAAGTCCTTCACTCCAGAGGCCAGTTGAAACCTCTCACCAGCCGAGACTCAAGGATTCTAGCACCAGTCACATCTGCTATGATGGAGACAATATTCCTTTTAGATAGAGATTTTTAAAAAAGATTTACCTTTAATTTTTAAATATGTACAGCTCTGTGTGAGGCTACATGCATAAGTGTGTGAGCATCGTTGGCTGCCAGAAGAAGGCGTTACACCCCCCCAGAACTGGAGTTATAGGTAGCTGTGAGCCGTCTGGTGGTTGCTCAGAACTGGATAAGCAGTATTCACTCTATTGCTATCTCTCTAGAAAATATGCCTGTTAACCTAACAATGAGCCATGCCTAAGGCCTAAACCTATATTATGTCCCTCCTAACTGTATAGCTACAGTATTCAAATAACTTCACAAATAAGACAATAAACGTATGTTTACAGTAAGGAGATCCTATCTTGCCATGCTATTCCTTGTAAACTAGAGTGTTACCTCCCAGTTTGTGAACCTAACCAACATACCTCAGGAACCACACTGGTGTCCTTTAAGTTCCCTAGCAAGCCTTTGAAGATAATAACTTCAGAATGTACTAACATGTTTATATAGGTTGAGTCAAGTCAATTAACTGCAACTAGCCTCTAAGAAACCCCCATCCATGTTCTTGGATTTGTTTTATTCTTTCCCCTAGTGTCTCCCTTTCTGTCAGCTCCCATGCTTCAATATATGTTAAAATCCCCTTTCAAGGACTAGTGAAATAACTCAGGGTACAAAGATCTGTCCTTAAGGCTAATGATCTGAGTTTAATCCCAGGACCCCTCTTTGTAGGAGGGGAGAATTGATTCCTACTCTCGTACACAGTGGTGTGAGCGTGCTCTTCTCCCAACACACACAACATAATATATGAAAAAAACATGTCTCCAACTTCCTCTACTCCCTCACTGGGCACACTGGGCACACTGGGCCCTAGGAGATTGCCTCTTCTCTGCCAGACGCCTGCTCACCTCCCACTCTTATTTGCACTGACTGTTCCTTTAGCTTGGTTTAGCTTCAAAGAGATTTAGAGCACTGACTATCTTCAAATAGATGACCTAAGGGCTTGCTAGACAAATTTTCTGTCGCTGAGCCATGTGCCCAGACTGGAAGAGACTTCTTCCAATACCTATATGGTTGCCTCTCTTTCTTCTTAAGTCTTGGATCAGATTTCTTTTTTTTTTTTTTTTTTGAAGAAGTCTATCTTCCTTTCCCTATCTCCATCCTATGTCCACTTTTAACCACCATTACTTCTTTTGGGGGTTGGGGGAGGGGAGGTTAGAGATAGTGTTTCTTTATGCAACAGCCCTGACTCTCCCGGAACTCCCTCTGTAGACCAGGCTGGCCTTAAACTCACAGAGATCATCCTGCCACTGCGTCCTGGTCCTGACTGCTGGACTCAAGGCACATGCCAACATGCCAGGCCCACCATTCCTTTTATTCTATTCTACTTCACTTCTTTCCTTCTTAATAAACTGTGTATTTTATCATCTTTATTGTATGYGTTTTCTTTTTTCTCTCTTCACTAATAACTAGAATATAGCTCCATCAAGAAAGGATTTTAATAAGCTTCTGCATTCTGGGCTTGATTTATGTTAATTTTCAAAAGTCCTACAAAATCAAATATCAAAGAATTACATATTCCAACAGAATCAATCGAGGGAAATATCCGCAGAAAATGAAGTCTCAAATCAAATAGAGAAGCAATTTTATTGTTTTTTTATTCTCTGCTAATGTTTATATATTCCATGGAGGCCTCAGATCATTTAGGCTCAAGTTAAAACTAGTCTTTATCACAAGTCACATGAGCTTTGAGCCTGCAGGAAGTGATCTGGATTGAAACCTATTAATCTGACACACATACATAAAGATGTAATGATGAAATACATTACTTGGTGTGCTAATGTCAAAAATTAGTGATACAAAGAAAGTTTTAAAGAAGGTGGAAAAAGCATAACACTTTCTGTTAGGGGAAATACCTTTATGAAAAATGTCATAGCTGGGCATGGTAGCACACATGTTTTGTCCCACCACTGGAGAGGCAGAGGCAGTTGGATCTCAGCCGGGGATACACAGAGAAACCCTGTCTTTTTTATCCTAGGTCTATTTAGGTCCTAGCAGCTTTCATGAGATCAGAGTAGAGGACTGTATAGGAACAGCCTTTCTTCCTTCCTTCCTTCCTTCCTTCCTTTCTTTCTTTCTCTTGAGACAATGTTTTAAAATTATTATTATTGAAAGGCTGGCTTTGAACTCACTGTGTAGTCAAAGATGACCTTGAGCTTCTGATTCTCCTGCCTCCACCTCCTCAGTGCTGTGAGACACAGACTGGGTTTATAAGGACTCATGCTTGGTAGGCCCTCTACTAATTAATTAATGTCTTTCTAAAGCTGTGTTTACTCAATTTTTTTTTTTGCAAGGAGCTGGTATAATGGCTCAGCTAGTAAAGGAGCTTAGCACCAAGACTGATGCCCTGAATTAGAGCCCCAAGACCCACATGAGTGAAGGAGAGAACTGATTCCTGATGGTTGTCTTTGAACCTCCACCTCTGTGCCATGGTACTTATAGGTGGATGCCTGCATGCATAACACAACACACACACACACACACACACACACACACACACAAATACATAGATGAATAAATGAGTAGATAAATAGATAAAAATAAATAAGTGACTGTAAAATAATTTGCATACTGTTAATGATGGTTGTGAAAGGTCCAAAGGACACAGGAATACCATTTCTTAAAGGCATACAACTGGAGCTAGCACAATGTGAGTGAAAGTCTAAGAAAGGAAAAAAAGGAACAGAGAGAAAGAAAAGACAAGAGTTTAGAAATGCATCACTGTCTGAAATATTTTTGTACAAGTACAGGAAGTTGCTTTCAGAAAGCCAGGCCACAGACTTACACAGGGAACTTGCATAAGGGGCCCTAGGGTTAGAAAATGACACCATGGGCTTCAGGGGGCTATTTTTTTGACAGTGTTTCTCTACATTTGGATCTGTACTGTGGTTAGAGATTCTGCCCTCTGAAGCTAAAGAAAAGAGTGCAGAAATAAGACATGTCAGAACCTTTCCCTCAGAACAATCATTAAGACCAAAAAATGTGTTTCAGTTGGTCTAAAGATTCAGGAAATTGAGTATAATGGAGTGTGACCAGGTGTCTGAGGTTAAGTGCAGGATTGCCCTGGTGGTACAAGCCTGTCGTTCACATATGTAGGTGGTTGAGGCCGAAGGTCATCATAGGTGACAGAGATATTTGGTCTCAGTATAACACAGGCATTGCATACTTGTAGTCCCAGCACTTGGAAGACAGAAAAAGAAAAGATTTTTCCCAATTTCAAGGCTATGAATGTAACCAGGACTGCATAGTGAGACACTGTCTCAAAAGACCCCTGATGGCAATGATGAAAAGGAAGATGATGATGATGATGATGATGATGACGATGACAATGACAACAATGACAACAGAATGATAATCATTTGGGGTGGGGGAGGCTGGAGCTGTATCTCAGTGATAGAGAACCTGATTAGTATGTGTGAAGCAACAGATTCAATATCTAGGACCACACAACTAGAAAACTGGCATCAGAATTTTCCTAGGAGAATTCTCAAGCATAACTCGCTTCAGCTTTAAACAAGGAAAGAGTGCTGTGTCCGCTACTATTCTTTGCTTAAGAAAGTGTGCTTCAACTCTTCATTCCGTTATCCCGGCGTGCATCACTCACATGGATTCCATCTGAAGTTAAGCTCGAGAAGCAAAGGGGAAATGTGTGTGTGTGTGTGTGTGTGTGTGTGTGTGTGTGTGTGTGTGTGTGTGTGTGCATGTGTTCGTGTACGCACAGATACATTGAGACAGAGAAAGAAAGAGACAGAGAGACAAAGAAGGACTGAAATAATTTCTGAGAGTACAAAACAGGCTTGTCCCAGATTTCAAGGTCATTCTCTGTATAACACTGAGGTATCTAGTCAGAGGGCTCTGTTAGTAGCCATGGGGGGAGCCACTGTATTTCTGGGGCAGAGTTGGGCAGTTCAGAAGCAGAAAAGTGTTTGGAAGTAAAATCTCACATGCATCCCTATCTTTTTCAACAAATGGCAGCCTTTCGTTGGATAGTGAAAACAAAATTCTTCATTTTCTATGAAGCAAATCCATAGAAAACTCTCCTTATTAGCACAAGCTCTTTCAAATGTTCACCAGGAGAGCTGGTGGGGACTGGGGTGTTCTTCGGAGAGTTTCTGCAATTTAGCATGAATGCTCTCTAGGAGACTCTACCTGATACAGTGCAGAGAATCTCCACTCAAGATAGAGGAGGGCAAAATCCAAGGGAATCATTAGCCCATGCTTGGAGCCATCTTAACCTGTCACTAATGAACAGAGAGGTGGGAAGAAGGAGCTGTCACTGACTAGGTAGAAGCAGAACTGTTCCTAATATCATCCTGTTTATCATGACCCCCTACAATACAGAATTATCAATCTCCCAGTGTTAGCAGATGAAGAAATCCTTATCCTACCTCCAGCCCTAAATATAAAACCACTTGACACATCTCTCTATTGATGTAATTAACCAAAACAATAGTCTGATCAAACAATAACCATCTAATCCCATTAGTAGTATTTCCTCCTTCCTCTGTTTCACCCCATAGAAACCATCAAATAAATGTAAGCATGACCTATATAAGTACACAGACTTTTCAATCTCCTATGTTTCACTGTAATTTCTGCTCTTCTAGAGATTCTTATGTGCCTAGTAAAATCACTGAAACTGCAGTAATAAAATTTGATAGCAGCATCACTTGGCTAAACGAATTGAAATTTCAAGTGAGGAAAAGAATAGACTATTAAAAGATGGTTTCTGTTGTTGTCATTGTTGACTCATTTAAAAAACTATCTCATTTGTTTACTGTTCTACATTTTGAGTGAAAAGAATGAAATGAATGCTAAAAATGTGCAGGACAATAAGTAATACTTAAAAAATTCAAGTCAAGCAAAGCCATCTGTATACTCCTAAGCTGTGGCTCTTTTGATCTGCTGTCCGGAAGAGGAAATGGAGCTTATGGTCTTTTCTAGTAGGAAACTGAATATTATTAAAACATGAAGCCCAAGATCCTTTGAGAATGTAAATCCAGAAAATCCTGACCTCCTCCAATTGTGTGGTTTACACAAAGAACATTGGTGGGATAACTGGGCGGCAGTGGCCTTGAGGACAACTCCTGTCAGAATTTATCTCCATAACACTGATCATTTGTTTCCTTATCTGTAAAACAAAGATGCTAGGTTATGACCTCAGGGGTCACTTGGAAGGAAAGAAACAATAGCACTAAAACAGTTAAGCACAGTCTGGTGTCAGATTGTCACTAAATCACCAAATAGCTCTAGTAATGAAGATAATCTAGAAATGAAGTGACAGCTCGTGAAACCGTGAGGTTTGCCCTTTAATCCGATCCAGGAAATAATATTTACCAGCAATCTGCTGCTACAGTGGGATTGCAGATAACGAAGACCCCCCCTTTGGCAGAATAAATGAAATCAGTAAGTCTTTATCAGAGAATTGATGATTCTCTAGTTTCCAAATCTATTCAAGATTCTGCAGTGAGGGGACTCGGGTATTTATAGTATTGAGTTTGGGTGTTGTTTGATACTGAAGACTCAGACTCTGTCCTGCCAGACAGAACTACTTCTACTATAACATCAGTCTAAATGTTAATTTATAATTGCCCAAGCAGATCTGTATGTAGAGGTGATTTCCACCAAGCTCAGGATATTGAGTACCACTGTCTGAGATCCTATTGAAAGCTGAAAACATTAGACCAGAGTCAAAAACAGAAAGAAAGAAAGAAAGAAAGAAAGAAAGAAAGAAAGAAAGAAAGAAAGAAAGAAAGGAAGGAAGGAAGGAAGAAAGGAAGGAAGGAAGACAGGAAGAAAGGAAGAAAGGAAGAAAGGAAGAAAGAAAAGAAAAGAAAAAAGAAACGAAACAGGGGGCAAGCAGAAATACTGTCTATTTTTTCCCCTTCTACAGGAAGTTTCTGGCCGGAAGTCATGTCACAGAGCATGCAGGTGCCTTGCAGGAAAAGAGGCACCCACATTAAGCCCGGAAGGAACCCAAGGAAGCTGAGTTCTGCTTGTTTCTCTACCAATTTTATTCCCCTGTCCACATTGCCAACCCAGAGAATTTGGCTATGTAGGCTATTCTTTGCAGCTGCATGCAATGAGTTGGGCTATGCTTTTGCTTTTTGCACTTTGCCCAAGAGTGTCTTTCCCTTTCTTCTCTTTGATGGGCTTGAATTTTAATGGGACACAAGAGCAAATGGCATTGAATCCCAGACCTGTTTTACTTATCCACTCAATTGTTGATGTGAAGGTTTGGAATACTAGTAGAGCAACAAGTAGAACACTTACCTAGCATACACAGGGTCCTGGGTTTGATGCCCTAGAGCTGAAGAAAACCTACTCACATGTTGTTGATTTATTTTCATTTCCATCGTATAGGAAAAAAGAAAGTTAAGATGATGATTCCCACTGTATTTTTAAGACAGGCTCCGGTGGTAGCTGTAGATTGTCAATCAAGTATTAACTACCTATACTCAAAGGATAAGCAGGCTGAGAAGGAAATTAGGGATATGACACCCTTCACAATAGCCACAAACAATATAAAGTATCTTGGTGTGACTC
>BDUI01003827.1:29133-39292 GCA_002335545.1 Apodemus speciosus
TTTTAACTTTATAGATATTTGATTATTCTATTACACTGATTTCTTTTTTTTGGTTCTTTTCATAATTACTTGTGTTGACACTTTATTCTGGTATATGGGAAATGATTCAAGCTTACTAAGAAATTTCTTAGGTCTTACATCTATGACATTACAGAGGGAAACATTAGAATTAGTTGTGTAGTCATATAGCTTCTGGGTACATCCATATCTTATATGTAGAATTTTTGTACTTATCACAAGCACATGTTTAAGACAGTGGTGCAATTTTCTTTATGGCATTTTCATAAGAAGTTTTAGGAATAGATGTATCTATCTAGTTATCAAGTACAATTGTTTATCACTAAGCTCTTTTGGTAACTCCAACTTCAGTCAGCACTTAGTATTGAACTACAGAAATGATTACTAATAATAGTTTTAGCATTGAATGAAACCACAAAATAATACCAGGGGTTTTGTCAAGTATATTTACAATTTGTAGAAATTACTCTTAATTTTACATTATTATACTCCATACAAATATATAAGCATCTTAGTATTACTTGCCAGCACACACAGCTTCAAACATTATATGCAATCTTATATTTAATCATTTATCTAGGCAATGCCATTTCACATACTCAGTGGATAAATGGTCCAAGGTTACATGGTTCAGTGCTATGGACCACAAATGTAAACTGAGGCAGCACTGCTCCTGGATCTATCACTCAACAGCAATCTTTAACATTTGATCATTTCCCGTGGGCACGGTTCCCTCGGGCCACCAATACTGAATATTTATGTTTAAGAGACTAGCAACTCAATATCCCAGTTTCCATTTCAAGGGATTTACACACATCGCTCATTATTTCTTTGGAATCTTTTCATCTTTTGCAACAGCAAAATGTTAATATTTTCTTCTAGAAAGTCCCTCTTATTTCACCAACTTTTTTCATGATTCAACGTAAGTTTTCTACTCAAATACAACTAATTATATTTGTTTCCCTATATTTAAAGATTTTCACCCTACAAACCTCCTATCACCTCATTTTCATGTCTTTCTTTTTCTGAAGATATAAGGAAAACTCACTCATCAGCAGCCACCTCCTTTGTAGCAGTAGGATAGATTTTACAGGCAATATCCTGGAAATTTCAAATCTCTCTGTTGCTCTCTATAGCATATTTTGTAGTTTCTAATGAAATAGATCTTTTCTGTGTCTTTCAAACATATCTGAAAGTCTTACCCTCTTATTTATTTTATTAGATCAATGTAAATTTAACCTTACAAAAAAAGGTAAATGGGATAGATTTATGTTTCAGTTCAAATAAATTCTACTATAATATTTCAAGTTTTCTAAATAGAATCTTTTTATTGTGCTACTGATGTATTCTCAAATAGTATAAAATTATTTAAAGTCAAAAGCCCCGAGGTTTCCTCCAATACTTACAAATAGAGTTGTTCATTAAAATATTCATTCACAAAGAAATGCCAATTAAATTTAAGATTAGGTGATGAATAACACAAGTCTATTTTTATTTGCTACAATATCAGTTACTAATTGTATATAGGATATTACAATGGAAAATGAAGGCAGGTGTGGTGGTACATACCTATTATCCTAGCACTTCCATGTCTAAGGCAGGAGAAGTGAGATTGATTGAAATCAGAATGAACTACAGGCTGAGATCTCCCTCCTTCTTTTGCTTTAACACACACACACACACACANCACACACACACACACACACACACACACACACACACACACACACACAATTTCCAATTTGCAGTAACGATTTTCACATCTTTCCCAAACTCACACTATGTAACTTGTGAAGCTGTGAGGATGAATGCTTCCCCTCAGTCTCTGCAGCAACGCTTCTGCTGCTGCTGCTTCATCTCAAAGGAACTGGGGCATAGGGTGAAACTGTAATATTCTAATAAATATCTCCTGTGCTAAACTCAACTTTCATAGAGGAGTTCATGCATTTAATTTAAATAAGGGTATTAAGTAATATCTATGAATTAATACCTTCTTAATAAGTCATCAGTATTTATACCTGCTATACTTCTCCATTTTCTAAAGATTCAATGAAACTTGCTTGGGTAGTTAAGGTTTTTATCTTCTGAGACTGCTGATGAATTATTCTTCTGTTGACAGTGGACAGTCCATAAGCCAACACTATGTATCCTGTCACCTGAAAGTCACGTACTCACTTCATATTCTCTCTGAGCAGTCAGACAGATTTTAGGTCATTACTCACTAAATATGTTAATACCTAAAGTGAAATCGATACCTGTCATCTGTTTTATTTGTATGTCCCTTAGATTAAAATATCCACATCTGAGAAAGCAAAGATCATCATGAATTCATAAAACAGGATTGTTATTAGATCAAGTTCTGGGATAATGATAAGGTAAAGTAGTTTTTCATGGAAGAAGGGAAAACAGCTTTTGGTCACTTTTGTTGCATGTCTCTTCAGACACATGTCTGCACAATCCTTAGTTTTTTGATTCTGAGTCCATGTCATAGTGATGGCTTCTCCAGTATTATGAATGTTTATGGACACACTTTGGATTTTAATACTTTCAATTAATTATTACAATTTAAACTAATTGGAAAGAACCCAGCACTGATTTCTTTTAAATGAAACAGAAAACTTTACTCAATGCATGCCTATGTTAACAGCTCTGTATTCAGGGTAGCTATGGTCTTTTCTGGTCCTCTTTCAGATTCAGAGAACACCAGAATAAGATGCCCCTTGATCAAATAGAAGATGTGTCATTATTCTGTATATAATAAACATTTATAGAGCAATGGATATGAAATAGAAAGTTTGAAAAGTGTACCCCTTGGGGAAAACACTTAAATTACTATTTTGACATATATCTATATTTTTATATTGCTTATATTATGTTATATTTAATAAAATATAGATGATAACTAATAAATATTTTATACATATATAGTTTGTGCATTTCCAATTTTGTAAATTCAAAAAAAGCTGTGGTTCTTTCAATATGGAGACCAAGTCTTAWATTAAGTTTATACAGGAGCATTTATTTATTTAACATTTTAGTTATTTGATTTTACATATCTGAGTGTTTTGCTTGCATGTACGTCTGTGTAACACTGTCATGCAAACTCATACAAGGTGATACATACTCCAGAACTAGAGTTACAGATGGTCATGAGCCACCATGTTTTTTCTGGGAATCTAAGCCAGGCACATTGCAAGATTTAAAAGTGCTCTCAACTACTAATCATTGAGCTTAAAGAAAAAAAAAAAACAGATCATCACTGTACAACTACTGTAAATGTATGTTGATGAGAGAAGTCGATGTGTGGCTCTGAAAATTGGGATGAATCCATTAATTGACTAGACTACCCCTTTTAGAAACAAAAATCATGTAACTGTAAAATGGGTGATGTATCATGTTATATTGATGGAGATTCTATAGGATGGTCTCTTCCACTAACTGCTGCATTATTTTATAGATACAAGCATGAATGTGTCTCTGTATGTGGAATATTTGAGTGAACTTGATAATATAATTGGGCACTCCTTTTCCCTTAAGGATTGAATCAGTGTAGTCATTTTTTTACTTCTTTACAACAAAGCTGATTTTTATGGTACTGAATTAAATCGAGCCCCAGGTAACCAGACCAAGTAACTTACATAAGCACCAAAGGTAAGATTGTTGAGTAAAACTGTAAAGCGTATCTGGGTACTGGTGATGAATGAAAATACTGGAACCTTAATTCCACTAAATGGGAAGGAATCGCCTTCAAACAGAAATTCCAAACAGCATCACTATGTGGTCGTCGTCAGCRAGTTTTTGTTTATCTTAATGTATGGAAAAAATGGTTTGTCTTAGCATCCCATATTCTCTCTGGTTGGAGGCTCCCAGCTCCACATATTCAAATGTGAATGTGTAGCATATAGTAACTACAGAAACCAGGAAAGCAAAATGGGACCAAAGTCAGGATAGGGGTGAGAGTGGGAGAAATGCAGAACAGAATAGCAGGCTACAAGTATCTCATCAGCAAAAAGGAAGAGACAGGGCTCTGTAGGGGTGAAAAGGCAGGTAAATACAGAAGAAGTACAGTGGAAGGTAAAGGGGAGTAGCAGCCTGACACAATTTATCCAAGAGGGAAATCAGAAAGTGGGTGGATTCTCAGGTAAGGGGTGTAGATAAATACAGAAAGAGGAGGTAGTTAGGAAAAATAGTCACATGGATGGCTGTAAAGGTCATAAGGAAACACCCTGTTAGTGATTTACTGACCCATCCTCCCAAAGAAAGGTTTAAAAAAGTGTTCTTTCTAATACCTCAGAATTAGTTACTTAATCCTGAATTGGAGTTCACAACGGGCTTAAATTGGATGGGAAATAAACGGGAAGCAATCCAGGCCTAATTAGAACCATACTGCTTAAGCAATCAATAGCAAATAGAAGGTACACAAATGGTCTTCCACTGTATCTGTGTCTTTCATTCTAGATTCTCAGAATGTAAGGTTTCATGGGAAAAGAAACATAAAAAAGATGAATTGAGATAGATGTTTTGCTTATTAAAACTGTCATATTATCATGAATTTTGACTGAGTCCATGAGAATTTTGAGCCAAAATACAGATAATTGCAAAATAGATCATAGTAAAACTATACTCTATGATGTATTCTCATCTGAGATTTTTTTTATATCTTCCATGATTTTCTCCCACTTCAACATAGTTTTTGTTCATTTGTACAAATGAGCTTCATCTTCTATGTTCAATACAACTGTTTTAGTTAAGTATAAAATGAGACAATTTAAAGCAATAGGATTGGATCTCTAAGGTAGGAAATTCAGGTGTAATACAGAAACAAAAAGTATGTATTCTGTGTAGATATGACTAGAAATGCATTTATTATCCATAATATTCTCTCTGTATAAGAGATACTTGGAGGGTATATAAAAATGTTGCCTTTATCAAGCATGACATTTCAAAAATGAAAGAGTAGGTTACTCAGGAAAATAGAATGATTATATAGCCATACTGTGAAGTGAATCATAAGTCTGATATATAATTTACTATCTTTTTAGATATATGAAATAGACTTCTATTATGTTTTTAAGATGAGTACACTTTCCATCAAGAATGTCCTTTATTTCCAAGCTGGACTAGGAGTGCTGGCCAATATGTTTCTGCTGATTTTCTATATTATCATAATCCCAACTCATAGACCTAGACCTGTGGACCTGATCTCCTGTCAACTGACTTTTATTCACATAATTATGGTCCTTACTGGATGGGATATTTGGCTTATAGACATGTTTGAGTTACTAAACATTGAGAATGACTTCAAATGTAAGGCAACTTTTTACATAAACAGGGTGATGAGAGGCCTCTCTATCTGCACCACCTGTCTCCTGAGTGTGTTACAGACTGTCACTATCAGTCCCAGTACCTCACTGTTGGCAAAATTTAAATATAAACTGAAAAAATACATCAACTATGCTTTCTTCTATCTTTGGTCATTCAATTTGTCTTTCAGCAGTAACCAGCTCTTCTCCGTTGGTGCTTATACCAATGTGAGTGACACCAACCAGATGAAGGTCACTGAATACTGCTCACACTTTCAAATGAACAGCATCATCAGGGGACTGATTTTAACAGTGACAACCTTAAGAGATGTGTTTCTTGTAGGAATTATGCTGACCACAAGTGTGTACATGGTTATAATCTTGTTCAGGCATCAGAGACAATGCAAGCATCTTCATAGCATCATGAACCTGAGAGCATCCCCTGAGAAGAAGGCCACACAGATTATCTTGCTGCTAGTGGTTTTCTTTGTGGTCATGTACTGGGTGGACTTCTTCATCTCTTCTACTTCAGTCCTGTTGTGGAGGTACAACCCAGTCATCCTGACTGTTCATAAGTTTGTGATGAATGCCTATCCCACAATTACTCCTTTGGTACAAATCAGTTGTGATAAGAGAATAATTAATGTGCTGAAACACTTGTGGACAAAATGCCACTAGGCTTTTTAAAAAGGAGTAGCTTTTCTCTTTTTTAAAAAAAGAGGCCCTCTACACATATACAGCAGAGCACTGCCTGGTCTGTCTTCAGTGAGAAAAGGGACACCCAACCCTGGAGAGACTTGAAGTCCCAGGGAGTGCTGAGGTCTGCTGTGGTGGGGACATCCTCTTGGAGACCAGAGAGGAGGTATTGGATGAGGAACAGTCAGAGGGCAGACARGGAGGGGGATAACAAGTGGACTGTAAAAAAGATCAAAGAATAATAATCMTTTAAAAAGTGATTTATTATACTTTATTTTATATGTATGAGTGTTGTCACAACATCTCTGCATAGTGTGCATTCCTGGTGCTGACAGAGGTAATAGGAAGTCAATGGCTCCTTTGGAACTGGACTTAGCAATGCTTGTAAGGAGTTGTTTTGGTCTAGCCTCAATTATTTCTTTTCTAATAAGTGATTTCTTTAGGATATCCAGAGACTGCCCCCACCTCCAGATCCATCCCACAGGCCGACACCAAACCCAGACACTATTGCTGATGCCAAGAAGTGCTTGCTGACATGAGCCTGATGCAGTTGTCTCCTGAGAGGCTTTACCAGATCCTTACCAATATATATATATATAGATAGATGCTTCAAGCCAACCATCGGTCTGAGCAGAGGGACCCCAATGGAGGAGATAGGGGAAGGACTGATGGAGCTGAGGGGGCCATATCTGTCATCAATGGGAGGGGAGGCCCTTTGTCCTGTGAAGGCTTAATGGACAGGTGTAGAAGAATGCTATGGCAGTTAGGCAGGAGTGGGTGGTAGGTTGGGGAGCATCCTCATAAAAGAAGGTAAGTGGGGATGGGATAGGTGATTTGCAGTGGGAAACCAGGAAAGGAGATAATATTTGAAATGTAAAAAAATAAATAAATAAAACATCTAATTTAAACACTGAYTTCTTTTAAACCATTTCATAGTTCAAATAGCAAAGCAAGACTTTTCATGTGATTTAAGTAAAATTTGTGTTATCATACATTCTTTTATCATTTCTGCTGCCAGGATATGAGTTCTTTCTGTTCATTGTACACCATAAGTTGATATTTACWCATGAATTCTCTTTCCCATTTTAACTCCTGCCATAAATGTTCCCTTGATGCTGAGATTACTCAAAAGATCATTCTTACTTAAACTGATTTTTAAAGCATTTCTCTTGAAAATATGTTAATTTGCTCTAAATTATCAAGATTAGTGTTAAAATACTACCGTAGATTTATTTCATTTCCTAATTATTATTGCTTTTATTCTCCAACACAGTACATCMTGACCACAGTTTCCCATCCCAGCACTCCTTCCATTCCCTCCACACTATCTTCTCTTGCCAAATCATCCCTTTTCCCCTGAGGAAAAAAAACAGTAGGCCTTCTAAGGAAATCAACTGAACATGGCATTATAAGTTACAATAAGACTAGGTATAAACCCTCTTATTAGGACAAGATAAGGCAACTCACTAGAAGAAAAATAAAGCCCTAAGCATAGGCAAAAGAGTCAGAGACACCCCTACTCCCATTTTTAAGAATCCCATAAGAACACACAAATCAGCACAGCTATCATGGATATGCATGTGACCTACCATAGATCGATACAGGGTCCATATTTTTTGCTTCAATCTCAGAAATCCCTTGTAATTCTCTGCTTGGTTGATTCTGTGAGCCCTATTCTCCTGGTGGCCTAGATCACTCTGCCTCCTATAATTCTTTCTCCTTCTTTTCAGCTATGGGTTTTACCTGGCTCTGCCTAATCTGTAACTACAGATGTCTGCAACTGCTCTCAACGGTTACTCGATGATGCTTTTTTGGCTACAATTGGGATTGGCGCAAATCTCACAGAATAGCAATATATCATTAGGAATCATTTCACTGATTTCACATTCTTTTAAATGTGAAATGTAAAAGTTGTGTTTGGTTCTCTTCTGGACCTAGGAGCTGTCCTACCTCTTGTTCCTGGTGATACAGGCAGCATGGGCTCCCTCCAGGGCTCTGGGTCAAAAGTAAACCAGGCATTGGTTAGCCACTCTTACAAGTTCAAAGTCTCAATTACCCCAGCACATATTGCCAGCARGACAGATTGTAGATAACAAGTTTTGTGGCTGGGTTGATGTCCCAGTCCCTCTGCTGTATGCCTTGCCTATTTATAGAAGATTACCAATTTAGGTTCTGAATCCTGCATCATTAGGAAACTTCACTAAGGTCATTCTCAGGGAGTTTTCACTTGCTTATGTTACAACATCACCCTCCCAACTGCCTCCCAATTCTAATCATCTTTCTCAATACTCTCCCTCCATTCTTCCACCTTCTGCCTCCTGTTCCCATCCCCATGTGCCAACCAGTCTACATGCAAAATCTATTATTTTCCCCTTCCCCTGGAGATCTATGCATCTCCCTTTGAGCCCTGCTTGCTACTTTGTCTTTCTAGTCTATGGACTTTAGCATCATCATCTATCATTTTACTGTTAGTATCCACTTATAAGAGAGTACACACTGTATTTATCTTCTTGAGTCTGGATTACAATACTCAGGATGATTTTTACTTGTTCTATACATCTGCCTACAAATTTCATATTGTCTTTATTTTAACAACTGGGTAATACTCTATTGTGTATATTTACCCCATTCTCTTTTATCCATTCATAGGTCCATAGTCATGTGTGTTGTTTAGAGTTTTTGGCTATTATGAATAAAGATGCTAAGAACATAGTTGAACAAGTGTTCTTCTGGTATAATTGAATATCCTTTGGGTAAATGCCAAGGAGTAGTATAGCTGGGTTTGAGGTAGACTGATTCCCAATTGTCTGAGAGAATGCCATATTGATTTCCAAAGTAGGTATACAAGTTTGCACTCCCACCAACAATTGACACTTGGGTGTTACCTATGCTCTTGCCTATAGCTGTCTGCTCAGTTGCTGTAGAGAAGATGATGGCCTAACCTCTAAACGCAGGAATCTATGCAGAGCAGATTTCCCCTAGCAGGCTTGGTGCAGAGATGGCTGTGGTGCTGCCCAGCTCCTGGATGCATGTAGAGGCCCTGGCAGACCCAGTCCCATCTGTTCTGGCACTCTAGTGTTCCCAGCATTCTGGGCTGTACCCATCTGCTTAGTTACAGGAGCAACAGGCAAAGGAACTGAACAAAACCATCCAGTATAAAAAATGGAAATAAAAATAATAATGAAACCACAAAGGGAGACAACACTAGAGATAGAAAACCTAGGAAAGATCRGGATTCATAGAGGCAATCATCAACAGAATATAAGAGATAGAAAAGAGAATCTCAGGGGCAGAAGATACAGAAAACATTGACACAGCATTCAAAGAAATTATAAAATGCAAAATGCTCATAACCAAAAACATCCAGGAAATCCAGGAAAAAATTAGAAGACCAAACCTAAAGATAATTTGTATAGAAGAAAGTGAAGATTTCCAAGTTACAGGGCCAGTTAAAATCTTCAACAAAATTATAGAAGAAAACTTCCCTTACCTAAAGAAAGAGATGAGCATGAATATACGAGAAGCCTACAGAACACCAAATAGATTGGACCAGAAAAGAATTTCCTCCTGTCACATAATAAAACACCAAATGCATTAAACAAAGAAAGACTATAAAAATCAGTAAGGGAAAAAATGTCAAGTAACATATAAAGTCAGACCTACAAGAATTACWCCAGACTCCTCACCAGAGACTACAAAAGCTAAAAAATCCTGGGCATATCTCATACAGACCCTAATAGAACACAAATGCCAGCCCAGGGTACCATACTGAGCAAAACTTTAAATTACCATAGATGAAGAAACCAAGGTGTTCCAAATTTACACAATATCTTTCTGCAAATCCAACCCTACAAAGGATAATAGATGGAAAACACTAACACAAAAAGGGAAACTATACCCTAGAAAAAGCAAGAAAGTAATCTTTCAACAATCCCAAAAGAAGATAACCATGCAAACATAAAAATAACATCAGAAATAACAGGAAGCAACAATCACCATTTCTTAATATCTCTTAACATCAACAGGCTCAATTCCCCACAAAAAGACATAGACTAACAGACTAGATAAAAAACAGGACCTAGCATTTTGCTTCATACAGGAAACACACCTCAGTGTCAAAGACAATCACTACCTCAGAGTAA
>BDUI01003828.1:64164-83518 GCA_002335545.1 Apodemus speciosus
ACGGGTATATAAACATAGAATGTTATTTTTGTAGCTCTCTGCAGGAAGCCTCCTATGTGTGCAGTCTCCTTCCAGATGTCTGAGTGATGATCCCAGAGTAAATGTCTCTGTGCCATCAGCCAGAACTCTTAGCTTTAACATCTGTATTCACTGAACAAATGGAAGTGGTGGAGAGGACTAAGCAGAAGCTGAATATTCAGTGTCTCAAGTACAGTTCCGATCATCTAGCCCACTAGAATCAAGCCTCCTGGAGTTACTGTTCTGTAAAAGAGACTAGAACATGTAGCTATTTTGACATCTACTTTTGTTTAAAGTAAACTTTAGACCCAGAAATAATAATAAAAAAAACATTGCAATGTGAAGAAAGCAGGAATGAGAAGAGTGGGAAGGGAACACTAGCAGCCTCAACTCAACTAGGCAGTGTAAGAAAGTCCTCTGAATTATCATTGGTCTTTAGCATCAGTCATTAGCAAGGTATTAGCCTCTTCCATGGACCCATGTAAGCACTATATTCCAAATAAAAATTAATGCCACTATAAACATAAACATAAATCTCTAAAGAGTTGGGTGTACACTTGTCTGCTGAAAAAAAGAGACAACTATGAACCACCAGCAACCCCTCACTTTGAACGTAGGCAAGCTAGCTAAAATATTCATATTATCAACTGTTTGATTATAGAAAAGCAGATGATCATAGRTTGTAGTTTTAAGTGGACCTTTTAGGCCTTTAATTCTGAGTGGCTACTGAACTTGGTGGTTGCCAAATCCAGTTTTCACTGCCCAGATTAAAAATGTGGTCTGTATCACTCAAACCCAGAGTGATTTAAAGATATTTCATATAAAGGGGTTAGAGCTAAAATTGGCTATCGTGGGGTTTCTGTTTGCCATGATTACATGGTAAACTACCCACAGACTTGTCACACAGAAAAGGCTGTATACACAGAAGGGTTTTCTTATAGGGAAAATATTTATGCAAAACCTAATTTTGAATGGAATGAAAGAACTCAGTAACTGCTAACATTATCTAGGTTCACATTTAGAGTCAACTACAATTTCTTTTAGTAACATTCTACCCTAAGTGAAAACCATTGATAATTTTATAAGACTCACTTGAAACTTTTCAAAAACCATACTCAAGTTTCTCATCATCGAGCTTTGTGTGTCAGACTGAATGCAAATTTATAGAAGTATTCCCCGTTGGCAAAGGGTTTACTTTACCCATTAAAAGCTCACTGGASTGGATATCAGATATCTCTTGTCCTGTTGGATGATGTAATTTAAGTCTGAAACTCTCTGTGCTTTGCTTTAAGCAGGAAGTTAAAATCTTACTCAATGGAGGCAATACTGCATGTCACTGATAAGGAAAAGGTGATCCACCAGGTCACAACTCGACCCATTCTGGACAATCAGTGAATGAAATTCATCTGCTCCTACATTGTGTAGTACCATTAAGCAAGTTTATTTTAACCCATCAAATCCCTTCCATGAGTGAAGCCAGTTCTTTCTTATGTCAGTGCTCCTGGCCATGTTGGGCTCCCTTTTATGATACAATCATAGTTCAGCTGATAAACTATTGTTTTTGCAACAATATATTAGAAGCTATGGGAAAAAAATAAACACGTAGCGTATAATTCTGACTTTTTACCCAGCTAATACTGGTACTACTCAGACAGAGAAGGAAATATRACCAAAACACACAGGMCCTCCAACCCAAGCATCTTACAACTGATTTCTTACCACTAATATGGCAGCAACGCAGAGCTTAACAAAGAACAAAACACAGTGATCTGAAGCAATAAGACATCCCTGACAGGGAAAGGAGGTCTTTGGGAGGAGCTATCGGACAGGAACATATAGTCTGCTAATTGTCAGTGTTTTGGTACATAGAGCAAGGGTAAATGCATCATGAAGAATGGACCATAAGCAGGGCAGYCACACTCTAAAGGATAGTCACAAGGGAAAGSAATGATAACTTTGATGATTAATTTTGATTGTCACTGTGACGATATAGATTCATGTGAGGAATGAGTTTCAATAAAGAATTGTCTGGATTCGTTTAGCCTATGTGCATTTCCTAATTGGGTTAACTGAAGTAGATTTCTAATGTATATATCTATTGAACTCTTATCACTATAAAGATAATATGTCAAATACTCTTAGCTTCTGTAACTGCCTCTGTCATGATAAACTGTAACCTAGAATTCTGAGGTAAGCTAAAGTCTTTCTTCCCTGAGCTGTTTTGTAGAAGTATTTCATCACAGAAATAAAACTTGGATAGTATCCATTCTAGATTCCTACTAATAAGTCTAGATTGTGATATTGGTCTGGTATCAGTAGGCATGGTAATTTGAAYAGGAATACTCCCCCTCCCCCGGCTCATTTATATGAATATGTAGTCATCAGATAGTGGGACTGTTTGACAAGGATTAAGAAGCATAACTTTGTTGGAGAAAATGTGTTACTGGGAGCGTGCTCTAAGGTTTCAAAAGTCCATGTCAGGGCCAGCCCCCAACCCCCTTCTCTCTGCCTGTGGATCAGTTTGTATCTCTCAACTACTTTTACAGCACCATGCCTACCATGCTTATTGCCATTCTCCCACCATTATCATGATGCATCTGAAACTGTGAACAAATGTCTTCTTTTATAAGAGTTGTTATGGTCATGGCATCTCTTCACAGCAATAGAATTGTGACTAACACTGTAGGGCAGATGTAGTGTTTAGGAAGGCTGGTTAGAGACTACTGCCATTGTTATCATGTTACAACTCCAGGACCACCACTAACCACTCAGAAATATGAATGAGAAAATGCAGATGATTTCTTCCATATGATGGTTCAGTTTACTTGATTATACTACAAAAGCCATATATATTCAGTGTAAGCCATTGCAAATTTTGACATTGCCAAAGGATCAGAACCATACACTGTTACTCTGTTCCAGTATTGAGGACTGGCCATGAGTGAGATTCAACTCCAAGTCAGTGGTTGGAGTAAATGGACAATATTCCACAATGTATGGTATTAATAGTGCTGATTGTGTATAGCCATTCAACAAATTATATGAGATTTTCAAACTCTTCATTGTAGATAGACTGTGGTGATGAGCTAGATGATTGTGCTAACTATGCAAGTATTCTGAGTAGGATTAAGACAGGCTAGACTAAACTCTGATCTGCAGTAAGTTGGGAGGATAAAATACATTAAGATAGTCTCAATGAGTTTATCAGGGCATGACTTTATTCTAAGTGAGGAACATCTGTATTCCTCTTTGCCAAATCCCTCCTCTTGAGGAGGAAGACTGCCAAGCTTCAACATTGTGATTCATCTTCTGTCAAAAATCTCTCCAGATCAGTATTTCCTATCTCCCATTATTTTTATTTCCTAGAACAGAATTTTGCATCTGTCTACACTTAAATATTACKTTTTATCAAAATAGATTGTGGTCATTCCAGGAGCACCAACAGGGAACTGTTAGCAAAAACACTATATATTAAGTCATTAAATAAAGCTACAAACACATGTGAAAGCATATCTGACTGGGGGTGGTGGTTAGAGAAATGGTTTGGTTTGTAAAAGCTTGCTCTACAAGTATAGAAGACCTGAATTTGAATCTCCTTCATCCATGTAAAAAATCAAAATGGATGTGCATGGCATACCCCAACATACAGGGTAGAGATGATTGGTCCTGGGAGCTCGCAGGACTGCCAATCTTCACAAAAAAAAGGAAGCTTTATGTTCACTTATTGACCCTGTTAAAGGAGAAGAGAGATGGCGATCAGTACATCAGATATACTCTGGCCTCTGCAGGTGGGTACAGAGCCTGATGCCCCACACATTGTCCTATCATGCACACACACACACACACACACACACACACACACACACACGCACACATAGACACACACAGAGAGAGACATACACACTGCATACACAAAATGTGAGCAGAAAATGTCTGAAATAAAATAATCAGACGGGTCCAACATAAAGTAAGAAGCCAGACTATGAGAAAGAAATTTTTGACAGCTGTGATTTGATCAGTTTGTTTCAATTTCAAGCCACCTAAATACACCCAATTAGATTCCACTAGCCTTTAGAAATCATGCAATTTTATAGTATGAATGGAACGTTTTTAAGTTATGGTTTTCTTTACTATTATAAAAACTTATAAATATATCAAACAAATTAGATAGATTATTCTCTCTCTGCAAATTGGTCTTTCTATATTTACCTTTCTATATCTCCCTGTTTATAGCTGTATGATCTCAGACAATTCACTATAAACTAAAGCTATAGTTCTGGAGAGATTGCTTAGCAGTATAGAACACTGATTCTCGCTCTAGCAGAGGACTCTGGTTCAGTTCTCAGCACCCAGATGATGGCTCACAACCATCTAGAACTATAGTACCAAGAGATCAAATGCCCTTTTATGACCTCCATGGTTTCCAAGCTTGCATATGGTATACAGACATGCATGTAGTCAAAAMACACATAAACACATGACAAATGAAATAACAAGAAATTAAAACTCTGCAACATCTTCAAGAGGTAGATGAACTATGCCATACTGTTCCTTTAAACTGAGATGCTGCATATGAAGCTGTTGTTTCTCTTGGAATAAAAGGAGGGTTTAGAAGAGAACAAAAGACATAACACACAGAGACGTTAATTGAATCACATGATATGGGAACTAGTGATTGACTTTATGTTTCTCAATTAATCCCCCTTCCACAACATTACTATTTTTCTGATAATTATGTTTAGCTGACCAAATAAGCGTTTGCAAGCCAAAATTATTATAGCTTCAAGACAAAGTCTAAAAGAGAACTTTAGAAAAACAGCAATAAAAATGAGCACATACATTTGTATGCTACCTTGATTGGGATGACACCAGCTTGATTATTCATTACACGACATTCAATTGAATTTGGCACTGCCCTTGAAAATTTTGCAGGCTCAGCAAGTCCTCTCAAGAGTCTAGATTAGCAGTTCTGTTTATCTGGTTATTTGCAAGAAATCCAAAGAACAAAATACATTATATGCTGATAGGCTCTAAAATATTTGAAAAACCTAGTAAAAACAATACAAAACAAAACAAAAACTATATCTCTTACAGAAACATGGATGGAAACCAGAGGACATCATGTTCAAACAAAATAATCCAGATCCTAAAGAACAAATATTACATGGTTTCTTTCATATGTAGAATCTAGATTTAGCAACACACACACACACACATGAAAGCAGAAGAGAGATAGCTTAGAGAGCAGACAATTGGTGATTGGGAAGGAATGGTAGAGGGAGGTAAATTTAAGAAAAATACAATGATATTCATGAATGAGAGTGTTGATACGAAACCACTTATTTTGCATGCTAACTAAAAAATTAGTTAAATTATATCTGTATATACTAACACCAGTAAATAAGTTAAGGGAATGCCACTTACAATAGCATCAAAATATAATATAGAAAACAAATTTGACCATAGACAAAAGTGAAGATTTTAGAGCTAATACATTTATTTGCATATGCCAATAAAACAATTATTCTTATGGAAATGAAAGTAGAGAAAAGGGGTAATAAAACATATTTTTCCCACAAAAATAGAAAATTTGGATCCAATTCAGAAGCTTGCTTTTTACTTATACAATGAAATTCATCTGGGACCAGGCAAAGACAGAACAGCAGGCTCAGTCATCACATTGTCCTGTAGTTTCCTGAGCTGTTGGAGATTTGATTCTATTCAAAAGTRTAAGGATGCCTGATTTTAACAGTTCTCTCAAAATAAAAGAAAAACAGTCCTCCCACCCTGCATTTGATTCATTCAATTCTTTATAGAAAATGCCAATACATGCACTTTATTTTTTTCTTATAGAGACTTAAACTAGTATCCCAAAGTCAAGGACTAATTCACAAAGCCATTAATAATATAGATTCTAAATGTAAATCACCCATGACCTTCCCCATTCTGCCATGTAGGAAATAGTGAGAAAAAGAAGTAATCAGAGAATGAGGAAGTCAGAAAGTAGTGAACTCCATATTTTGTTCACATTCATGACTTGGCATGTTACAATATAAGACAAGAGCAAACATAAAAGTGTCTCCCGCCCTTTCCCTAACCTCCTGCTCTGAAGCAAGCTGTAAGGCATGATCAGTCTTTCTCCTGATGGAGATCATAAAACCTTCATTATTAAACCCAGAGGAAAGGAACAACCTTATCTTGGAAGAGAAAGGGATTCCAGGAATTTGAACCACCACCCTCAATGGATTTCCTCCTGCTCATTTGACCACTCCAGACCCCTCTGTCTTCCAATCATGTTTTCCCCAGGATTATCTACATGAACCCAGCACAACAACCACGCAGTTCCTTGTTTCTTTGGATGTTTGTATCTGCTCTTGGGTCACATTGGTATATAAAGGCTGCACGATTGTTTCCCTTGAGATGTTTTGTAGATCACACGAGACCATATATTTTAAAGAGACAAGGAGAAAGCCAGGTAGAAACATAGGGAAGATGGTGATATTAACCAGCCAAAATGTTAGGTGATTTTAAAGATTTTCTCATGAATAGAGAAGAACAGATATTAGATCTGATTCATTTTGTATGATTACACAGCATAACACTTTCTATTTGTCTTTACAGGATAAATAAGCCTTACTAGAAAGGCTTAGGACCAGAAATGCTTCAAATTTCATTTCTTTGCATTGGGATATTTGCATAGGCATAATGAAATATATTGGGACTGGAATATATGATTAAAAGGAAATCCATTTATTTCTTACATACTTTAAACAGAGCCTGAAGATATAATTTTATAAAACTTTTTTGGCATGGCCATGTTTTGAGTTCAACCTATGGAGCATGAGATCATGTTTCTGGCTACTGGACAAACAAACATACCTACTGAAAATTTTCTAGAGCCCTGATAGTTCAGGTATTCTAATTGGGTGTGCTTGATCTGTACACCTACACAGTACTCTCATTCTGAATTCTTAAAGTTCTTTATTTCATCGCACGTCTATAGTAATCTCACCAGCTCACTCGTCTGTTCATAAATGAAAAACAAATTTAGATTTTGAAAGGACAAGAGCAGGGGCCAAGGTATCAATTTGAGGTTGTTTTTAGACTCCACTTGCTACTAACTGTGAAGCAGTCACAGAATAAGTACCTAATTGGTTTAATATATTGACATTTCTCCTATAAGCCCCTAAAAAGAAACTTCTAAGTTTGTTCATTCCCAGYCCAAAAGTAGAACAATGCTTTTAACATTTCATCCTTGCCCACTTAAAAGAGTACATAAACAAAATAAAATTTTGGAACCATGAGTGAAATAGTCTAATTTCTTAGTCAGAAAACAGTATAAAATGAAACCTAAGGCCTAAACTGTTGTCTTATTAATAAAGGAATCAGTAAGATTGAGCACAGTGTGTGCAAGTGTCCATGGCATGCATCGGGGCTCATGGTCAGTCATGGGCATCGGCTCTAGCTACTTGACTTTTCTGTGTGACAACTTGGAAGGGTTAGCGTTAGCTCACCACTTCCAAACAGGTGGAGAACAGTCTCAGGTTGCACAGCCCCTTCTCCAAACAATACTGCACTTGTCGACCAGGAGAAATTGGGACTTTGCCAAAACTTTTGTTTTCAATCTGTCACTGAGGACATCACTCATACATAGTCTATGGAGAATGAATCATGAGATATTTGAAGTATGCTTTTGCTAAGCAGGAACACACACATAGCTCAAAAATATTAAAAATTAAAGTTTTGCTTTTCCTAAAATTATGCCCAACTCCTTAAAAGATAGAACAACTAGTATAGAAATTCCTCACATTAGGAATCATTAAACAAATCTYACATATAAAATATATGTATTCATTAATAAAACTAACACATTATTACAGAAACTAATAATAGGCCAAAATATTGATTATTGAATTTTAGGAAATATTTTTCTATTTGAAATTATTCTAGAGATTAGCAAATTCTGGTAATTCAATTGCAATAGTTATTTTAGAAATAGCAGRAWAATATTCCATTTTATTTCAATAGAGAATAATACAATGTAAATATTACTAAATATCATTAAATTTTCATATCATATTTTAAAAATATAGGTACAGTATGGGATGTATCAACTACCCAATTTTTCTCATGGTGAGTGAAAGATTGAAAGTCTCTCTCTCTCTCTCTCTCTCTCTCTCTCTCTCTCTCTCTCTCTCTCTCTCTCTCTCTCTTCCATTAACAATGGAAGCAGTATTAGTCACAGTATGCATGGAAATCTGCCAATAAAGTATAGTTAAATAACATTTCTCTTCAAGCCTCATAAAAATGTCCAGAGGCCTTTTGTAAGCATGTAAAGTATGACGCATATACTAGCTCAAATGGAGGGAAACAGGAGCAAAGAGGGGCATGGAAAACTCTTGCTGGTCTAGGAGCACTTACAAGTACCCTAACACTGTGGCAAAGTCCACTTTGGTGTCTCTGTCAATCCTCTCCCAAGCTACCTACAAAGGGGAAAGAAAACCGCCTTCCCCATCACAAGTATACAAAAGAGGAGTCTTGCTGGCAAGGTTAGCATCTGTCAGTATCAGGCTTGGGACAAAAGCAAAGCCGCCCTTTGAATTGTTTGCTTAATAAGATCTCCTGGTGAATGGCCTGTATCTGCAGCCTGGGGTTTACTGGGAACACAATACTGTGTTATTTTACATAGGAAAGAGGTTAGTTTCAATAAAGCAAGTGGATATGGTCAGCTTGTCATTTTAATATAGTTCTAGTGTTTGTTCTCAAAAGAAGGTAGACTTGCTAAACATTGTCCATAAGTACCGTCATGGTCATTCAGATACTTTGTCCGATCTATTGGATTTTTCTCTGGGATGTTCTATTTTGTATTGGCTGCTATTCATTGTCTGTGCTCCATTCGTGGCTTGCTGCTATAGAATTTTAATGAGTTCCATGTTAAACATCTATTAGAATTCACTCTTGCAGGCAGTCTACAGGGAATAAGCCCATACATCTGTCTAGATTCAACTCATCCCTCCACTACAAGTGAAAATAATTCACCCCACAATTAAGGATAATTCTAGAGATCACAAATAAAACTAAATGTGGCCTGAGAGTACTTCCAAACACAAGAAACTGCCATTTGTTGTGTGCACAAACTGAAAGACTGATTCAGGGTCACATACTCAGAGCAGGTAGCGGAGCTCCAGTCAATTACAGCAGCTGAGAGTCAGTCAATTGCCTGTGTCCAACTGATTGGTATAAGGCAAAACAGAGAGAGAGCTGCACCCAATTAACCACCCTGTGTACCTCACTTCCCTTCTCTGGCCATTCCTGTTTTCTGACCATGGGAACAGAAGTCTTAAACACTTCTCTGGATCTAAGAGATGCCAACTATGTCTATGATTCCTTATTTGATTAAACTCTTACACATTTATCTAAGATATCTCCTTTCTGCAAATATGAGTTGGTCACTTTGGTTCACTGGAATGGTTATTTTTAGGTCAAAATGTTTAGCTTCATAGATAATGACAATTCTAGTGCTAGAATTTGCTAAAGGCTTTTTCAGTATGCCATTTGGTACCCCATTTGAACTTGCCAACAACCTGTGAAAGAGGTACTGCTTTTCTCACAGAAAACCCAGGAGTCAGCTAGTCAGAACTTTGCCTAAGGACATGTATGCACTCATAAATCCAATGAATCTTTCCATAAACTCTCAATGTTCTCATTATGTTACATTTTAGTTATATACTAATATTCACAAAATGCTTTTTATAAAAAAGTCAAGTTTTACAAAAGAATAAGAGTATTTCTGGGACCAATGAACCATAGTCTGTGAAATTCCACAAACAGCTGATGTATGTTTGTTTGTTTGTTTGTTTTTGTCTTGGTGTGCCAGCAAGCCTCCATTTGCAGTTTGAGAGAATCTTAAAATATATTTTTATAAAAGTTTTTTCTTTTTTCTTTTTTTTTTTTTGCATGAGTACCTGTATTTGTGAAAGTTTCCTTAGTCAGAAACATTCAGAACCCCTAAATACTAGGTTCAGAGCACAAAAAGCCCTAGGCTAGCTTGACTCATAAATTTTCTTATTCTTCAGTCTAAGTGTTTCAGTTAATGGAAATCACTATATCAGCTGCCAGAATGTGCACTTGAATAAAAATTTAAAAGTATAGTTTTACTCAGAGTTACGCGGGATAGAAAAGGGAAAGCAGACGGGCAGGTCTTACAGCCTCTGTGAAGTTGTTTTGTTTTGGTTTAGTTTGGCTTATTTTCTTGCAACAAAGTCTGTAATGACCCCATGACTTGAGGCTGTGTAGAAAGAGGAATTGAACAAGAATTTTGCAACCACTGCTAATGTTATTTTTAATGAAGGCTTTGCAACAACCAAAATAGTTGTAGATGAGAGCCTGCACATGCTTCAGCAAGAGAGCTACGTGAATGAATTTCCTCTCAACTTCAGGTTCACTTAAGTCAAATTAGTAACCTGTAATAGTATGCTGAGTGTTTTACACCATGGAAATGGAGAGACAGCAGAGGAAGATGACTCCAGCCTGCCCCCTATTCAGATCCAGGGTCTATGAATTTCTCAGCAAAATGCTTACAAAATGAGACAGGTATGGTGAAGAGTGACTGCTTGGCACTCAGGGTTATGCAGGCCCTGCATTACCCTTAGCTGAAGGGCAGTGTTTGTCCTTAGGATGTTGTCCCTTCCATGCTGGACAGTTTCTTGGATACAGAGTCATAAAGATATGACTCTCCAAAAGGTGACTGTACCGCAGCAGTGACTTCTGGGATTCGCACTGGGCTCTGTTACAGCTGCATTAGTGTGCAGGCCACCTTCCTACCCAGAGTTGCTTCTCGCTGTTTGTCTTTTACAGTCACAGCTCTTAAAGATAAATCCTCCCACCTCTACACAACAAAATTAAACAGACAGTCCAGCAAACAAAACTGCCTGAATATTCTAGGTTCTGTCTTAGGTTCATGTTCTACCAAGAATATCATTAATATTCAATAAGTTATTTTCCAATGACTGTTATCATTCTCTGACTGTACTGTTAGAGATAGAGGGGAATGGGTTAAGTAACTTCTTATTTTAACCTGAAAAGAATTCTGGTTTTGACAGGGAGCAATTGTTGTCTATAATCTTAGCTATTTCTTATAGTGCTCAGTTTGAAACTGATAGACAATGGCAAAAATTCAAGTCATATTGATTGAAGTAATTAAAGAATATCAGTAATTCATCTGATTTACTTTGGTGACTTTTGAACATATCTGACTTCTGTATAAGAAAACATGTAATCAGTGGTCTTTAGATAATATAAATACAAAATCCATCACACCACAGTGCCAAGAAGGTGATTCTTTACTGATCGGCTTAATAAAAACCCTTCCTTGATCAATCAAAAAAAATTGAGTGTGAGGGCCATGTTAATCTCCTCCTGAAACTGCACAGGACTTAAGCAGATTGCATCCCTAGAGGGAATTCAGTACAAATCCCAGCTGAAAGGTACTGGGCAGGCATTTGGAGCTATCCAGTGATACACTATTCTGGGCACATTCTTGGTTATGCATGAATGTCACGATGACTTCTAAGGGATTCATTATTTTATTTGGAATCATAACATTTCTTAGAACTCCAGGAGGAACTTTTCAAAATTAAGTCATAATAATTCAAATTTTGGTCACATATTAAAATATCTCAAACATATTAGGTGGACAATTTTTAACCATTTCCTTTCTAAACTTTGAAAAAGTCACATTAAAGGAATCTTCTCCTGTTTATGACTTCTAGAATTGAATTCAGGGTGTTAGAAGTACATTAGTCATGTGCTGCAGATACTACAGGGGTGTCTACAATGACTTTGGCATTCCTTTGCTTACTAATAATTTTAGACAACTCTGACCAAGAAAAAGACACTAAAGCAATGAGAGGAATAARTAAAGGTTGTTGCTATAACGGGACCYGTAGATTCATAGGGGAGACAACGGGACCTGTAGATTCATAGRGGAGACACACAGACAAAGAAATAAGTCAATTCAGAGAGAAACTAATCTGATGGATTTCRTCACAACTTACATTTGGCATGTGTATTGGTCAGTTTCTTATGGCTGTGATAAAATTTCTGGCAAAGCCAACTTAAAGAAGGGAGGATTTCTTTTAGCTTGCTGTTTGAGGGGACAATCCACTGCGGCAAGGGAATTATGGTGGCAGGAGCTTGAAGTGGCTGCTCATAGTACATCCATTGGCAGGAAGCCCAAAGTGATGATGAATGTTGATGTTCACCTTGGCTTCTGTCCCCTCTCCAGCCTCACCCTAAAAATTCTAGAATTAGCCCATGTAAAGATATGCCTACGTTAATTGAGATCTTTCTGTCTCAGTTAACCTAATCTAGAAAATCTCTCATAAGCATACTCAGAAGCTAACCTAATCTAGATATTCTCTCAGAGATATGCTCAGACGTTTGGGTGATTCTAGAGCTTGTCATTTTGAAAATCTATAGCAACAATGCATTGTAGCTAAAATATGCCTCTTTCCAACATGCTAACCCTTACTAACATTTCGCACGGCTCTGCTGGAAACAAAGAATTATAGAAACAAAGCCTTGCATGCATTAGATTCAAGTTGGGGCTATGCAGGGCTTAGTAAGGCATGTCTGACCAAGATTGTTGGCCTTTGAGCCTGGATAGGTGTGAATGAGTGTTTACAGGCAGTACTTTTCCACTTYTGTAGTAACAACGTATAATAATAATGATAGGAACTGTTTTCAAGTTATCTAGCATAAGCCCCAAGGGCAACTCCCATGATTAATGCAGAGACCTCTGGAAACCCTTGAAATAAATTAGTTAAATTTCTCTAGCATTTAACAGGCAGTATACACAGCATAGGCAGCAGYGGCTGCAGGTGACCCTGGCCACCTTTGTTTCTTTCTCAATTGTCTTCACATTTATATCACACAAACATAGTCAGCTATGATGATACTGGACCTTATGCCACTTGCGAATACTCTTAGAAAATGAAAAGCAAATTGTGCATGCATAATAAAGTACAAGTACCACCAATTTTGGAAGGCAATGAAAATACAACTTRTAAGACTTGGGAAGGTGGCATCTTGGGTAATTTACAAAGACAGACAAATATAGAATCACTGTCCAGGTGAGAACCAGTCTCTTGCTACACACAGAGCTTTCCACTACAACAGGCCTAGAGGATATATGGCCAACTAGGACATAAACAGCCCCGCACTGGGAGCTACTTGGAAGTCAGGATGAATGAGCCGCCATCAACACACATGTGCTAAGGTAAATGAGTTAAACACAGAAAAAGCAACTCTACTACCAGAAAGTCCTTAAACAAAGGCTATGGGTGGGAACCAAGATTGTGTATTTTATCCCTTTAAGATGAACATCCTACTTCAAAGAGTTTATATAATTTTTTTTAAAGATGAGGCTTCTTCTAACTACTTGCTCGCCAGCTCCGGCTGCTCTGGCCTCTCAATCTCACTGATGGGATTATATATCTGGCTCAATGTATCCAAATGAAAATGAAGACAAATGGCAAAAAGTGAAAGTGACCATCGAGTCCATTCTAGAACGGGTCCGATGACGACGTTCCCTTTCTCTTCTTCCTTTTCCTACGTGTGTGCTGTTCTGTGTTGCCCTGCCTCCTTCGCCAGCTTCCAGTTTTGATGAGGGGTCTTCAAAGCTATGCTTCCGGGATTCTTACGTTTTCATTGTGCTTTCTCTTGGCAGGATATGCTACCAAACCCCAATATTTGTCCTTGTCCTTAAAATAAACACAGCACTCAGAGAAGAATAAAGGGGTACAACAATAACAAATGACAGGAGATTTTTCCTTGGATGTCAAGATCCCTAAGCCATCAAGGAGCTTAGCAGGAATAATAAAACTCTACTCTTTTCCATATAAGATCCATGTCACCGAAAGTTCACCAGTGTGAAGTGAAGGAGGGTGGAAACCAGAGGCAAGAGTTTCACTCTGTATATGTAAAGATAGAGATTAAGGTTTTGAAGCAAATAAATAAATAATAAATTCAACTCCTCTCAAAATCCATGTAAGAATTCTAACAGAAAAAACTGTGAGAGACCAAACTCTCTTCCCCCACATTCTTGTTTTTTCTGATACAGATCAACAAGCATCCATTCCAAAAAGTCAGGTTAACCCTGGGAAACCCAGGTCACTGCAGGCAGAACTCACCTGTTCTGTTAATAATATAATAATTAAAAGCACAGGGCCTCTGGTTTCCAAAACTGTGAGTGAGTTTTTTTGATTCATCTAGATGAATGGACATTTCAGGACTCTCTGGGCTCTGTGGATGAACTGTTTTGAAATTCCTCAGTCAGAGAACTTAAGATCCTGTTGGAGTACTGTGGTATTYCATACRGAAGTACAGATTGCTRAGACACCTGCCCGCTGAGGCTGTGGTGCCAACTTCAGGCAACCAAGAGGTCAAGTAACAGATCACTGAAGACTTAWTGACTCGCCTCTGTTCTACCTTCACCTGTGTGGCTGCTGARGCTCCTAATCTATTTGCAGGCATTGTCCTGAAAATGCCCACAGGCCAGAAGAGGGCGTGAGATCTCATTATGGATGGTTGTGAGCCTCCATGTGGTTGCTGCGATTTGAACTCAGGACCTTCGGAAGAGCGGTCAGTGCTCTTAACCACTGAGCCATCTCACCAGCCCAATTTAAATTTTAAAAAAATCATGCGTCTACATGCTCTTTCTCCGTCTCTTTTCTCTGGTTACCTCCTTTTTGGATTATCCCAGGAATTTTTTGGTAGCGGTAGTATTTGGTAGTTGGTGTATTCTTCAACCATAATGAAAAAAATTTCCCACCTCCCAACCATATTTATATACATATGTATTACATAAGAGAACATGTTCTAAACCTTCGGGGGATGAGGTGAAGGAAAAGCTGTCCAATCCATATTCCTTCTTTTGAATTTTTTATAACTAGCTCATTTATAAATATTATATGAGTTTTTTAAATCTAAGATATTTTGGGATATTTTAAATCATTTGTGCTACACTACATGATCATTGGGCTATTTAAAATCAAGGCAGGTAAAATCAACATGGGGGAATTGGATAATCGGGTTAGTTAAGGATAACTAGCTACCAATCCTTCTAATTAACTGGTGCTGATTCTGGTTATAGGTCATGAGATGACACTGTGCCCTACTCGCCCCCTGGCAGTGTTGTGATGGGAATTGAGAAGGGGTCCTTTAATATATGAAGCATAGTGAGTCCTGGGAGCAGGAAGGGCTGGCTAAGGAGGGTGAGTAACACAGAGGCTTCCCAGGAAAGTCTCCTAATGGGCATCTCATCACTTAACAGTTCAGTTAACAAATTTGGACAAAAAGCAACTGAAAACTTCATCCCTAATTATCAAACCCCCTTGAAGCTGTACATTTCCAAAGGCTTTCTTAAAAGAATAGGTGTCACTAATCAATAATGACACCTAGTGAGACACTCCCAGAGAGCTCTCTTTCTGTGAGATGTTTGTTAACCCAGCAGGAAGAGTCTGAGGTGAAATGCTTCTTACTTCAGGGTTAATTATTTGCATTTTTTTCTTAAAGCCAATGGGAGCTTGAAGTATGAAAGCCAACCGCTGAATTCCAGGGGGGCAAAAACCCCTCAACTCTGCAGGATTCCATCAGTGAGTGGATTTCTGGATTGCTTTTGTCTTGCGGAAGAAATATGTAGATCCATCAAAGGACTGTCATTCTTTTTAAAGGGGTTTCCCATAGACTAATATTCTTTTCAAAACGAAGCTTTCTTGAGTCTTTTGTTTTAGAACCCTAACAACATAGTGACCTGTTATGATTAACATGAAAGTAAAAGCAATGAAAGTTCACTAAGACACTCACAGCTGGTCAAGTTTCATRTCTAAGAGACAAAGTCCATTTGTCATGTTGGTTATTTTTACTTTAAGTAACTAAGTGGGCAGTGCTGGGTGCATGATCACATGATGGGAAGGCTCTTACCTCTGGACTGGACTGAAGGGATTTGCAGATGAGTTCTTTTTTATTTGTCATTGTAATTTTGCTTTAAGTTCTGAATTTCAGTAAATAGAAAAGATCTTGAAGGCATTTTGATTCCTAGTGTAATATTTGATTTGATGCTTTGTGAACTTCAAAGAAGCCATGGTTATGATTCTAGATTGAAGTTAAGATTACTATTTTCTAATGGAAAACTGACTTGGGAATAAGTTGATTTGTGGTCCTTTTGGGACATTCTCAGACTGACTTAAGTCTTGCTCTCTTCTGCCAATCCATGTCACATTCTTTTAAAAATGTATAACCTTTATAAAGCTTCCCAAAGGACAGAATTGATGCCTAAGGTGATGATGCCGGGGAGGGAAGTACTAGTAGATGTGAATTTCAGACATTTCGGTCAGTGATAGATGACATATTCCATTACCAACAGAGCTCATAGACACCAAGTGGCAAGATATAGCAAGGTAAAAACCTTACTGCAAGTGGGTCCCAGGGTCATTTCTGCCCAAGGAAACCAATCTGTCTAYGGGACTAGTCTGTAGCTCTCCTCCTCAGAGAAAGGACATTTCTGGAACACATCTCACTGAAATGTTAGTAAAGGAGTTTTCAGTAAGATTGTCCCAATGCCTCACCATACAAGATGGAAACAAAATCTCCAAATGAAAATATTGTCTAAATTTTTGCACCTCTGAAAACTATWGAATTGCAAAAACTTATCTTCAAATCTTTGCAATTTTGTAGAATATATGCCTATAAAGTCTAAAACAGGGTGGCTAATTTCTATTCAAAATCAGACTTCCAGAACCAGGTCTACAAATGTCTTGCTCTATTCAAGCTGATTCTTATGGAAAATCGAAGGTTTAAATGTTATAGTAAATATGTTCCTCCTTTTTATAAAAGATGGAGTGTAACCAAAGATGCAAGATAAACTGACTTCTGCTGGAGGGATAGAATCCTATGTCTCATCCAGATGTTTGAACCATTTCAGGTTCATTGATCTCCAAAAGCAGAATTCCATATATTCCGTCAACCATTCACAAACCTATATATATTCTTTATTAATCTCCAACCATGCTCCAGATGGCAGGCAGTACAAATATATAATTAACTGCAGAGTMGTCCTCATCCTCCCTTGTATTCTTCCAGTTTAGTCAGTACAAATTRAAAAGGAAGTAATTGTGATGGAGAGGGGACCACAGAAGCATTTGAGCTATARCAGCTTCRTATCCAAATAGAGGTAGAAAGGGGATGCCACTCTACCATGAAGGAACAGCACAGGCAAAGGTGTAGAACAAGGATTCTACAACGTATTTGGCAAGTTTTGAGACAGGGGAGAAGTATAGCATATCTAAGAGGCTGGGCAGGAAGAGACAAGAAAAATAGTTGTCCTGAATGTATGCTAGGGATTTTGGACTCTATTGCAAGAGCTACTAGAAGTCATGAAAGGTTTGTAAAAACCACAATTGTATGCTTGCAAACTGGGAGTGTCAGTATAGGGCTACAGTGCTTAAGATCAATGAAATTAATTATTGGCCTGATCAAAAAATCCAAGGGAAAGATCTTCAGGAACTATATATCATATAGAAGACTGAGCTAACAAAGTTGATTGCAGCTAAGCCAAAACTTTAAAGAAATGCTTATAAAACTTCAAGTAAGAATTAACCAAATTAAAAAGGAAGTATGCTTGCTGAGACCTGAACCTAATTAGATAGCAGAGCTTAGTGGATTCAAGGGGGGAAATCCCTAAACAGCTAGTGTTTCCATTATTGTTAGAATGGTACTTCTCATTTGTAAGTGTTTGCCCAGTGAGTTTAAAACCCAAACTATTAGGAAGGATTGTGTTTCCTAAAAGTCGTGAATATCCACTTTAACATATGCGAGTGCTTATCTGTTTACAGAGTTGGTTTAGAAACACAATGAATTTCATTCATCTCTCACCRTCATTTAGTGGCATGTAAACAAGAAAGTTTGTCACTTATAAACTGGGAACTAGAAGCAATGCCTGCTTCAATAACATCATTATAGTAATCCAAGTTGGAGCCRGAAGTGAGAAATAATCTCATAAGGGATCTTTCTAGAGGAAGAAAAGATGCTAAAGTTAGATTGCTATACATATTACAACAGCAAATTTACTTATAGATGTTTGGCTTCTGCCCCTGAAATGGGTAAATTTTATAATTGTAAATCATAGTCCAATAAAACCATTAAGGAAATTACTGATGTACACCTGCTAGGTACTTTAAATATGCTAAATACTGTGAAGAGTCATTCATCTAGTAATATTTTATAGAGAARTGACTTGAGAGAGGCATGTTCTAAGCCACTGGGGATACATCAAAGCAAGAGAGCAAGATTATTTTCTTGCTTCCATATACTCAACAACCTGGAAATGAAAGACTTTCACATATATCAGATAACCTTGGAAACCTTAGGACTCAACTCTGCTTTGAAGCATTTTATTGGGCCGTAAAGCAGGTGAAGTGTTTGCCACTAAAAATAACAACTGGAGTGACTGGAGATCGATTCCCAGGACACACATGAAAGACTCCCTTAACCTGTCCACTGGCATCAATTTGCATAGCTAAGTACACACATGCATGACCACCACATGAGCATGCATACACATACACAAACAAACAAACAAACAAACAAACAAACAAGGTTTTAAGCATCTTAGTCAATACCTACTGAGTGCATTGTACCATTCAATTCCAGAGGTGGGCTTTAAACCTGGGATGAAATCGCCTGCACTGTCTTCAAGATCATTGTCAGATGTAAGAAATGTGAACTTCATATAGGATTTRTTATCACAGTGTACTATGTTCCTCCGGACTGTGATGAACTTGGCTAGCTGTACACTGCTTTTGTTGGCTGAGTGTGTTCCTTCTGGTTCTTGCACTGTGAAGGCACATCTCATACTAGGGCTCCAGGTTGCCATTTAGAACTGTCTGCCTTCTTCCTCTTCTTCACTAGCAGTTTCAGCGCCCGTCTGTCGATCTATTTTTTTTTACTCTCCACTGCTAGGAATGTAAGGCTCATCTTCATTTCTCATCTGAAGAGACACTACCCATGCTGCTCATGTCCTTCTTACTTCCTTTTATTCAGTTYCCTAATGTTGTTAAACAAAACAACCCACCACTGGCCCAGGAGGACAGTCCCTCAATCTTTATGCTAAYTCCATGTCAATCAGCCTTGTGATCTCTAAGTTTAATCTGCTTGTACTGGGATGATAATAGGCAGCTAATGTTTACTCAGAAATAAAAATTCCTAGATACATGTGGGAGAAATATTTCAAGTCAGCAAGGAATTTGTAGGGGTGTGAATAATGATACCTTATAGG
>BDUI01003828.1:104454-114459 GCA_002335545.1 Apodemus speciosus
AACAACAACAACAACAACAACAACACACATACACACACACACATACACAAAATGGGTTAATCTTAGCCTTCCATCTGGGACTGCAAGTCAACTGAACACAAGAGTCTCTGCAATGTGAGTCTCACTGAAACAGCTTATATTAGCTTCATATGTGGAGTTGGACCCAGTGTTTTGAAAGGAGAGTATGGTTTGTTTATTTATTTTTTCTTTTTGAGAATTTCATACATGTATACAGTGAAGTTTTAAAAAAAGAAAGTTGGTTAAAAAGAAAATAAATACTTTTGGCAATTCCTGGCTTCTCATGAGACATTTTGGGTAATTCTGAAATTTGTTTGGATTGTTCAAGATTCTGTACCTGTGACAAATCAGGCAATAAGAATAGTTCTCATGTGAGAAGCACTGGGAGCTGACTAAACTAATAATAACAACTTTTATCTCTAAGAAATAATCAGGCCATCCTTAGTTTCCTTTTTTGCAAGCTTTTTCAAGTATGTTAACAGGCTCAGAAAGACTCCAAAAATATGACTTTGAAATTGGAATAAAGCCACAAGAAGTATGTTTGTACAAGAACAAGAAGTCCAAAGCTGATATTCATTAGTGTTCTGTCTGCCACATAGAATGTACTAAAGGCCAGACTCATGTCTGTCAGCTGATCACGGGGTAGCATCTTTAATTGTGAGAGGGCAATGACTGACTTTATATTTTAAAAAAACTGTTTAAAATGTGTTATAAACTCAAAATTATTCTTGTGGTATTCTACTTAAACAAACAAATTATGAGTTGATCGACACACACACACAAAGCAGAAATCTGGGTAGCAATTGAAGTCACAAATATTTTTCTGTGAACTTGGGTGTCCTGAGCAAAGCTAGGATGTTTGCATAATCTTTTCYGTGGCAATAGCATTCCACATGCATATTTCTATTTAAAAAGAAACTCCACACTTAGTGGTATTCTGTGTTCAATGTCCAAATAAAAGACATCTCAAGTCAAATCCCACTCTAAAGAATTGACATGGGTATAGAAATTTGAATCCTCCATTAAAACATCTGTAGGTGCCTTGAGGTCATATGAATGACAAGTTTAATTTTACTTACATTTCTGAATCTAAACTTTTAATTATCTAGCTGAATTTCATCTCCAAAATCCACTCTAGTATTTGATGTTCCTACAAATGAAATAAATCATCATGTATACTACTGAATAAAGGAGAAGTTAAAGTGGGCATTCCGTCTACATGAAGAAAGCTTGTTAAGGTCTAGAAACAAAACTTGAAATTGACCTACCATTCATTGACATTCACCTTCAATATAAGACCTAAGTCTCAAAGTATATTGTACATTTRTTTTTTAAAAGCAATATAAAATAGATAYGCAAATCTGAAAAATGAAGAACTCTTGATTATACATACTTTAACAAGGGGTTCTTTATGGTAGAATCTAATAAAGTACTACTTTTATCATGAAAATTACTCCAATTAGGAGTATGGAAAATGTGTCACAAATCATTATTTTTCCTCAATACAATAGAGTTGCACAGAAGGTGTTTACACTTTACACAATACAATATGGCTGGTATCACGAATATACTTATGTGATGAATAATAAAAATTTTACACAATAAAATTTGTCACACATACATTTTGTGAAAACTGACCCTGTATAGAAGTACACTTACAAATACAGGATGCTCCAAATAGTCTTAGGTACCCTTGCTGGAGAGGAATAATTAGCATATGCCATATCTTACCTTTATTTACAAATAATAATAATTTCCTCTACCATGATATGCTACTAGAGCCATAGCCAGCAGTTAAACTGAAAGATAAGACAGTTAGCCAAACAACTAAGGYGCCATTTTCAAAGGAAATTAAACATCATTGGAATATATTCTAATCAATGGRAGGTTAAGTAAGTCAAGTTGCCACATGCCCCTCTTAGTAGTTGCTAAGGTCAAAACTGATACCATCCACTTTAAAGTAGTGCCATTAACCAGAAAATGGGTTAACAATGGGTTTTTTTTTTCCAATTTCCATCTCTCTTTTTGAATGTCAAGCTACAAATTAGAGCTGGTAGTTCCATCTATGTCTGTTTTAGGGAGCTGTGTTCTACATACATCACAAGCTCAGCTGACTGGAATTCTCCATCTCTATGTCTGTTTTAGGGAGCTGTGTTCNGTGTGTGTGTGTGTGTGTGTGTGTGTGTGTGTGTGTGTGTGTGTATGTGTGTGTGTGTGTGTATGTGTGTGTATGTATATATACATTTATGTGCACTATTTTAAAGGGTAATCTCTCACATAGTGTTAATGGAATTATATGTTAATTTGACAGCATTTTTTGATGTGGCCTGTAGCTCTCTAAATGTTGTTTTTGATGCAGAAATTGAGGTGAGGTAGAAACTGAGCAGTACTCCATTACAAAACATTTCCTCAACTACTGAACACTTGTGCTTTTAAGGTCAACTAGATGTCTATTTTTGTTGTTTTTTGTTGCTTTGTTTTTATGAGAAGGATTTTCAAGCACTGCAGGCTAGTCAGTTCTGTTCTAAATTACTCATTTTGTGATGTACTAGTAAAAGGAAATGTAGAGGAATTTGTATTTTAGGTAGCTGAAAATAATCAAGTATAAGTTTAACATAAACACTAACTAAAATGTTCATTTCACTATTAMTTGTGAAAACTGGTTYGGAATTGTGATATTCAATAGTAGGTAGTTAGGTAGAACACATACGAACTATTGATTCTGAAAATGGCCATTAAATGAAGTGGGGAGTACATTTAATGATGTRAAATAAAATGTGCATAATGCAAATCAAAACAGCCATGATATTTCACCTCACACCAGTCAGAATGGCTAAGATGAAAAACTCAGGGAATAGCAGATGCTGGAGAGGATGTGAAGAAAGAGGAACACTCCTTCCTTGCTGGTGGGATTCCATTCTGGTACAACCACTCTGGAAATCAGTTTGGCAGTTCCTCAGAAAATTGGACATAGTACTACCTGAGGACCCAGCTATACCACTCCTGGGCATATACCCAGAAGATGCTTCAACATGTAATAAGGACACAGGCTCTACTATGTTCATAGCAACCTTATTTATAATAGCCAGAAGTTGTAAAGAATCTAGATATCCCTCAACAGAGGAATGGATACAGAAAATGTGGTTCATTTACACAAATGGAGTACTACTTAGCTATTAAAAACAAAGACTTGATGAAATTCTTAGGAAAATGGATGGAACTAGAAAGTATTATCCTGAGAGAGGTAACCCAGTCACAAAGAAACACATATGGTATGCATTCGCCTATAAGTGGATATTAGCCCAGAGGCTCAGAGTACCCAAGGTACAATTCATAGACCACATGAAGTTCAAGAAGAAGGAAAACCAGTGTGGATACTTCAGTCCTTCTTACAAGGCAGATAAAAATACCCATTGGAGGAGATACAGAGACAAAGTGTGGAGCAGAGACAGAAGGAAAGGCCATTTAGAGACTCCCCACCTGGGGATCTATCCCATATACAGTTACCAAACTCAGACACTATTGTTGATACCAACAAGTGCTTACTGATAGGAGCTTGATATAACTGTCTCCTGAGAGGCTCTGCCAGTACCTAACAAATACAGAAGTGGATGCTAACAGCCAACCAAGGGGCTGATCACAGGTTCCCCTAGAGAAAGGACCCAAGGAGCTGAAGAGGTTTGCAGCCCCATAGGAGGAACAACAATATGAACGAACTAGTACCGCCATTGCTCCCAGAGACTAAACCACCAACCAAAGAGTAGACATGGAGGGATCCATGGCTCCAGCTGCATACGTAGCAGAAGATGGCCTTGTTATACACCAATGAAAAAAGAGGCCCTTGGTCCTGTGAAGGCATAATGCCCCAGTGTAGGGGAATGCCAGGATAGGGAAGTGGGAGTGGGAGGGTTGGTGAGCAGGGGGTGAAAGGATAGGATAGGGACTTTTGGAAGGGGAAATTAGGAAAGGGGAATATATTTGAAATGAAAATAAAGAAAATATCTAATAAAAAGTAAAAAGAAAGAAAGAAAAGCAGATCTTGAAAAAAATTATCTGCAATGACTCTCTTTTTAAAGAGAAATAAGTTCATATGTCTGTCAGCATTTTGTGATGTTTTCACTAATGAGCACATGATGCTTTTGAACTCAGAATCATTAACTAAAAAATAACTTCTAGCTAAAGTCCAGTTTCTCTCCAGTTCCAGCCACTTCTACATCCCCAAACGTACAAGAAAGAACCAAATGCAGTATGCAATGTGCCACAATCTTCTCTTATCAAAAACACAGGCATTTTGGAGTGACTTTAAAAGCATAGATGCCCAGTAGCTGAAAAAGAGTTTTTCAGGGAAGGCACTGCTTAAATTTGATCTCCTTTCAATTTTTCTCAAGACATGCTACTATTGGACAAGACTTCCTATTCTGTGGGCTTGTTACAACAGAAATCTGTTCCCAAGAAAACCACTTACAACACATTTTCAGCTGGTAGTCCTTCACTTTTAATTATCTGATAGTGCTATAAATAACCTCATACAAACCTTGAACTGTTTGTTTAACAATTGTCGTAACCTAATAGCTATATGGCTATCCACGTGGGTAGTCATGCGCTCTAAGTAGGGGCTGCACAGCTTCTTTGAAGAGTAGTATCTCTCCCTTCATTAGCTAGTCTAAACTGTAAAATGGTAAATGGATTAAGATGTAAAACAAATTCTCAATTTTATCTCAATTCTTACTTAAATTACAATGCCAGTTTTTACTGACCAATTTTGTTTATCTAACTTTATATCTGGCTCTTTAATATAGCCAAGAATCCTTTTTGTCTCGTGTGTGTGTGTGTGTGTGTGTGTGTGTGTGTGTATTTGACAAGACGTTTGCATGTTCTTATCAAGAAAGCAAAGAAGACATGGTAGAATAACTGTATAAAAGGCACAATTGTACAGAGTGGACATCCTCCAAGACCCTAGCTGTGCTTGTAAAGTGAAGTCATTTAGAAATAGGTCTTACCCTTGTCTACTGGCTTTTGGCTCCTACATGTCTTCTTCTCAAACACCTTCTGGAAATATTCACTTGGAAGCCCTATACTCAATCTAAAATAGGCCTCAGATGCCTCCCTACCTGATTATGCAACCCACTTTTCCCTTCACAGAGATTGTACCATTAGCCAAGACAAAAGGAAGGCTTTAAAGACAAAAAGCTTGAGTTTAGAGTNACATCATATATCATCTTTAAATGCTCAAGTATCTCTAGGGAACCAAGACCTCAGAGAATGTTACAATGTGTCCAACACACATAATCCAAAAGGAAAAACAATGGGGCTTCTTAAGGGAAAACTCCTTTTGTTTCCAAATAAAATTTTATTTTATATCTAAAAGCATTCTAATTAAAAATCATCTACCCTTTCATTCATCATTTCAATATTTATGCATTTTAAGAGAGCTTGATTAGTCCAGACTGAATCTGAAGACTTTTGACTTTTCATTCCCTGCCATCCCCCATTTCTCTACTTGGCACACTTAATAAGTGAATGCTGGAAGATTATGTTGATTGTTCTAGAACCAACAGAAATTAAATTTTCATGAAACACAGTCCTACTTTTTAACCCCTAGGTGGGACTTGTCTACATTCACCATAAATTTTCAACATAGACCAATGGTTCCTGTCCCTGAGTTATTAATGTCAATCAGCCAGGACACTAAATGTTTGATCCTATTGCATCTAACTTGCCAGGACACATCCTGCAATTGACAAGGACAAATGGTGTGATAACACTTGGTCCTCTCCTCCTTTCTTCATCTAGCATAAACAATGAGGCTTCTGACAATCATTAGCATCTCACAGTTTCAACCAAGCACATTTAACATATAATTGCTCAATTCTATCTTGACTAGTCCAAGCTTGTCACTTAAAACACAGTCATTTTAATATTCAAATAGGATATATGTGCTGTGGCCAAAGTATACTATAAGGTATAATGTAGGTCCTGGATTCTTATGTTCAAATGGATTCCAAATATCCTTCAATATTGGATTCCATTTGCACATAAAAATTAAATATCTAAATTAGTATATTTGGTAGCAATATGGGACTTTTTCTATGCACCAAAGCATACAAATTATGATAGATAACATCAAGCTTTCAAAATAAGGTACAGAATGAAATATTTGTTATCATTTTATTGAAAGCTAAAACGAATGAGTTTAATAAGCAAACTGCTCATTGAGAACACTGATAATAGTGCTTTTTACTACCTATGCAGTGACCAAAACACAGGGGCTTCACGTTGGACTATAAGCCTTAGATAATACAAGCTGTCTGAGATGAGTATGAAGCAGAAGACACAAATTGCCCAGATTTCTAAATCATAGAAACTTTCAGTTAATAAATTAGTATTTTAATAAGTTACTAACATCTCAATCCCTTTTATGTAACAGAAAGTTCACACAGTCATCAGATGCACTCCTGAGACTCAGAATATATTCCAGTTTGTCTAGAACCAAAAAAGAACTCTATAAACCATTTTCCAATCATCACATAAATGTCTACAAACAAACAGCAGCAGTCTCTGGGACATTATCTTTCAGCTTTCTGCTTTCAAAGAACCCTAGAGTCCCAAGGAAATMTTCTAGATTTATATGGAATAATCTAAAGATCACAATAATGTCACATATAGATTGCATGTTTATCTTCACTCCTGACAATTTTAAAATGCTATACATCATCTTTTTAAACAACAGGTATCTGTGATAAATTAGATAATTGCTTTAAATACTGGATAAGGATTTCTTTCCTCATAACTTTTGTAGACCTGGATTTCTAAATTAGAAGATAAAGAAAACATATAATAATGGAACATAGACCATATAAAGACAGGAAATTAAAAAAAATAACAATTGTGTGGTAAGCGTGTGAGCTCTTGAGGGTAGATAACTCCAGGTCTTTATTTTCCTGCCAGCCAACAGCTCAAGTATATGCATATTCTCTTCATGTTTTAATTTGCTAATCTTCTAAGTAGAGAGGATGACAGGATCTATCTCAGCTAAGGACTACATAAGATGAGATGTGTGGAACCTTTGGTCCTGGTATGCTAGAGAAGGCTGAAAATGGTAAACCATAATGGTGATCATATGACTATGACATATCTCTGTGTCATGGCTTTCTCAATCACAAATTGCAGGTAGAAACTAACAGAGAGGAGAAATTTAAGACAGTGGGGGCAAGCTCAAGCTACAAACTCAGAATATGAGTCTCAGGACTTCATGACTTAGGGAATTTTCTGAACTCTAAACTCCCAATTTCTTCTTCTTTCATATGAAATGATAACAGTTAATATCTGATACATTTACTGTGATGATTTTCTCAATACAGGAAAACCCACTGATAGAACCTAGAGCATAATAAATCCTCAATAATGTCTGCCATTTCCAAAAAATGAAATATAAGTTAGGAAAGCAACAATAATGTAATAGATATGGTTCTGGCACATGGATTTGAGATGAGTAAAAACAGAAACAGATTAAGATGACCGGAGAGACCACTCGTGCTTAAGAGCACTGACTGTTCTTCTAGAGTTCCTAAGTTCAATTCCCAGCAAACACATGGTGGCTTACAACCATTTATAGTGGGATGCTCTCTTCTGCTGTGTCTGAAGACAGCTACAGTGTCTTCAGATTACATTTAATTAATTAATTAATAATTAAAAATATTAAATTAACCACCAGCGTAGATGTAAACATCATCTCAAACAACTTATTGCTCATATTAGGCATACTCAGAATGTGTTGCTCATAAACATTTATCTCAGAAAATGTATTTACACCGGGCGTGGTGGCACATGCCTGTAATCCCAGCAGTTGGGAGGCAGAGGCAGGCAGATTTCTGAGTTCGAGGCCAGCCTGGTCCACAGAGTGAGTTCCAGGACAGCCAGGACTATACAGAGAAACCCTGTCTCAAAAAACCAAAAAAAAAAAATGTATTTACGGTACAAGTGAACACAAATATGAGCCAACAGTACTAATGGGAAGGAAAAACACACTACCATTTCTTAAACAAGTTTCTTGAGGTAGAAACTATATTTTCTGTGAGTCCTGACCTTACAAGTGAAAGGAGTTTGGTGGGAGAGATGGCTCAGTAGTTTAATATTTTCTATTCCTACACAGGATAAGGATTTGGTTTCCAGCACTCAAATCAGGCAGCTCGTAATGTCCTGTAACTTAACCTCCAAGGGATGCAAGGTGCTCTAGTGACTTTTTACAGGCTTACACAAACACAAAGGATACACACACATACACACACATTCACATGCTCACAGCAAGACAAATACACATATACATATGCATACACATATACACCCAAACATACTACACATGCATACATACACACACATAGGCATTCAGGAACGAAGTCAGGCATGCATGCACACATGCACGTGCGTACACACACAAACACACACACACACACACACACACATCAAGTGAAAGAAGCCCTTCTGATGAAAACAAACTACAGCACTCACAAGACAATATTCTCTATCAGGGTAGGTGCTTGCTTCTTCATGAGCTGAAACCATAAGATTCCTGTGATTATAAAGATTCTTCTGTATATAAAGATGAGACAGAYGTGGCATATAATAGAGATTGTGTTCTTTCATGTCACTACTTTCTTTTTATCAATAACATTTCATAGCATCAGTCATCAGAGTACTGGTAACCACTATCCAAGCTCACCTTTAAAAAAACTGTTAGCTCATTGCTGTGAGAACCTTTGTTTTATATTTTCAGTATCCTACTTATCTCTCTGTCATACTGATCTGTATTAACTCCTGTGGCCACTTGACAAAGGGTTGCTCTCTGCTGGACTACAAACCTCCTTTGAGGACAGCAGGATGCTTATATTGTTCAGTCTGTCTCCAGCCTCTTAACAGATGCTTGGAGACACACATGGTTCATGTAACCTTGGAAAGCATTTTATTAATCAAGGCATTATAGCTATGTGATCTAGAGAGCTTTTACTAAACAGCAACAACAACCACAAAATCCAATCTGCCTTAGTAAAAAAATAAGTTTAAGCAAAACTATTCTGACATTGCTAGAAAACAATACCAATAATTATGTCGTTTCTGAAGACCAGGAAAGGCTGTAAACAGGGCCTGCAATGTAGCCTCAAATTGGCAAAACCCTAGATTGTTTTCCATTCTTGATTTATGCAATCTCAGCATTGCAGTCTACTTTTTTTCTTGCAAAACCTAGGCCAGATTGCGGGCATTTCAAATATTACTTCATGAGCTCCTAGCTAACACACAACAGGTCTGTCATGAGTTACCAAGCCATATGATTTGACATGAAGCACTGTGGAGAACAATGCCATACCGCTTCTTAAAATAGCTTACGGTGAGGCAAACAGGAGGATAACGGGATGCAGACTGTGCCTGGATGCTGCTCTTAACCACTCTCTATCAGTTAAAGTGAACAGAAACTACTCTGCAAATGATCTGTGCATGATCTGTACAAKGCTCATTACAGTCCTTACAGAAAAGAGGCGTCCGAAGCCATATCCACAGCCACAGAACAAAATACTTTACAGATTTGATGTAATGCAATAAAAAAATGCTTGGGAGACATTTTGTTTTACAGTAAATATTTCAATAAAATATGGCCACGGTTCTGATTCTTTGTTTTGGCACAAGATGCATTCATTTCAATGATACAAAGAAAATTAATATAACTTAAAGAGAAATTACCCTTATCATGAGCATTGTCTCTCAATTTATTAGCCTGAAGCTTCCAATGATTAGAAAAATGACATTTTTAAAGAGTATATGATAGATTAAGTATGTGCTATTAACAAATTTACCAATGTTTTTACTTGTATTATTTCAGAAGGCTAATAAAATATCTCAAGTTACACCTAAAACATCCTCAGTGGCCTGCAAACACATTTTTATATGCTCCCAAAGTTCCTAGCTTTTCAAATGTATTAACTTTCTTTCACATAA